>JAVKPL010013951.1:0-120381 GCA_032173675.1 Gastrolobium villosum
CGGCCCTTTTGTATTTATACTTATTCCTTTTGAGCTCAAGGGAGTTCTTGACATGGTGCAGCAAGGGGCTTAGATATTAACCGGGTGCCGACTGCGGCGGCGGTGGCAGTGGAGGATGAGGCGGAGGAAGAGGTGGTGTTGTCATCATCCCCCAACAGTGAAGCATCATCAATTCAGATGGATCTCTGCATATTCAGCAGAGGAAGGAGTATGAGTGGTGAAGGTTATGATCAAAGGGGAAGTTCCAAAGCAAGTGATGAAGATGAGAACGGTGGCAGCACCAGAAAAAAAAGCTTAGGCTCTCTAAGGAACAATCTGCTTTCCTTGAAGAGAGCTTCAAAGAACACAACACTCTTAACCCAGTCAGTGTTATATATATGTATATAGATAGATAGATAGATATGCTTTAAATAGACTTGGCTTTCATGTTTGTCCCACCGTTACTTTCTTTGTTTCATTTCATCTTTTTACTGACAGTGTTACACAAAACTTTTATATATGGTGTAGAAACAAAAGCTTGCTCTTGCAAAACAACTCCATCTTCGCCCTCGCCAAGTAGAAGTATGGTTTCAAAACAGAAGAGCAAGGTAGTTCACACTGCTTTTGTCAATGCAGATATTCTTGGAAGCAAGTTTCATAATATATATATAAAGGAAAGGAAGAATCATATATACACAATTTTTATTTATGAATTTTTACAAATTACATCAATGTATTTTCGGAAGTAGACTCGATTAGGAATGTACTCCCGAAAATATATAACATAATTTGTAAACAAAAAATTTGTAAATATAACTCTATATATATATATATATATATATATATATATATATATAATAATTAAAATCTCTTGTTGTAGAGATAAAAATATGTAGGACCCATATGTTAGAAAAAATTATATAGGATCTACATCAGCACATAAATCGAAGGATTGTGTTAGGAAGATTACAATTCTACATGCTAAATGAGAATTATAAAATCCTATATATATATATATATATATATATATATATATATATATATATATATATATATATGTGGGGTTATACTTATATAATGTTACATAAAAAACACTATTTGGTCCTACACAAATATAAAAGAAGAGAGAAAATGAGTTGAGGAAAGAGAAAATGAAAAATTGTGGACCCCACGTCTCTTTGTTTGTGTAAGAAAAGAAGCTTACATCATGTTACATAATAGATGTATTTCTCATATATATTAGTATCAAATTTAAAATTTAACATCTCATTTGAGAGCCATTAGATAAAAAAAATCAACGATTTTGATTTATAAGCATATGATACCATTGATCTTTTTTTATCAAATGGCTCTCAGATGAGGTGTCAAATTTCAAATTTGACACTGATGTCAAATGATCCTGCCTCGTATATGGAAATATTATATTTATAAATTTTTTGTTTACAAATTATACCATCTCTAACCGTGATACTTTAATCAATAGTAATTTGTTAAACTATGGTCATATATACCGTAGTAATTGGGATGTGGTTTGGGTGAATGCAGGACCAAGTTGAAGCAGACAGAGGTGGATTGCGAGTACTTGAAGAGGTGCTGTGACACACTCAGAGAAGAGAATAGAAGGATTTACAAGGAGCTTCAAGAATTGAGGGCTTTGAAGACTTCAAACCCATTCTATATGCAGTTACCAGCAACCACCTTGACCATGTGCCCATCATGTGAGCGTGTTGCCACTAATTGCACTGCCAAAACCACTAATGAATCAACCTCCAAAGCCATTGGATTCCCTCTTGGAAAACCCAGGTTTTATCCATTTTCTCACACCCAACCACATACCCACCCCACCAGTCCACAGCATCTTGAATTAAATTAAATTAAATTATGTTAAAGGTACTTCAAGATGAGTAATGAGTGCTGATGCAAGGTGGTGTGGGGTTTGATGCTTGGAAATTCTTTTGATTTTGTACATAGGGAAGTTCTGAGACAATGAGAGATTTTGTTAATCAGGAGGAATTCTAATATTTGGGTTTTTTTTTTTTTGTTTTCTAGTTTTAATATCTCTGCTCATATCTTGTTTCTGATTTTTATATTATGATATAATTGGAAAGAAATGTCAAGAATATTTTACAGGGAAGATAGGAATCTAAGAGAAAAGGAAATGATACTGGTTGTTGCACAAAATATCTTCTTCTCTCTCCCTTTATCTATTGATTATATATTGTGTTTTATTTTTTTTATTTTGCATGAGACAACTTGTCTCATGCAACACGCAAAAATATGTGAGATCCACTTTTTTATTTTCTCTCTCTTTTTTTTTTAGTGGATCTCACTCACTTTTTGTGTGTTACATGAGACAATTTATCTCATGCAACATGAGAAAAATAAAACCTTAATATTTCACTTTGCAACTTTTGTTGTCACATAGTACTTACAAATAAAAAATGGAATTTGTTATGAATATTATACGATAATAATTAATTCCAATCTTAATTGTTGGTGCAAAATTAAATAGGCAATTAATTATAGTTGGGTGGGCATGGTCTAAAGGTCATGGGGTGAGGCAGTGGCCACATTTCAAAGCTGCTTTTCAGACAGAAAAAGCAAAACTCTTAAATTCATGTATTCACCCACATTTTAATGCTTTCATTTCATGAAGACTTGATCCTCAGCAAATTGTGTCTACCAGGCGAAATTCTGGAATGTGTAAGAAGCTAATAATGTTAAAATTGCATCAATTTTTGTGTTAAATAATGTATTATTTGTTAATTAACTCGGTGTACCTAATTGGGTACAAGCATCTATAGCACGAATTAGTACACCATGTATAAGCACGAACTAAGTGGGGGGATTGAATTCTTTCATGTAAAAAAAAACGGATATATTTATGTTATTTGATCATAATTATTCTTTAATAATAAATTAAGAAATAAAAAAATATATAATTTTTAAATAAGTAATTGTGATTAAATATCATAATCACGTAATCATTTATTTACATTAAGATTTTTTATTTATGAGTATAGGAATCTATAACGCGACAATAATATAGGGTACAATTCCGTGCCTTTTGCTGCTTGTGGGACTGGGGGGCCGAATGGAATTTTGACCCAAAAGGGGTAGGACAGAAATGCCATATTGATGAACATGTCCCCTAAAGTGGGCTACCCCAATTATCACTATGCACGAGGCAAGTACACATTTCAATATAGATAATAAGTACTAGGTCGTTTAGGGAGTGGATTATGTGGTCATATTATTTGATCATAATCACTCATTCATGATGAGATAAGAGAGAAAAAATGTATAATTTTTAAATGAGTGATTGTGATAAAATAATATAACCGCATGATCACTTTTTCAGATGAAAGGATCTACTCGCGTTTGCAAATGACTATTAGTTCTCACCCGAAATCCTTTTGCTGTTATAATTAACATTTTCACGTTATCTGTCGTTTTTTCTCACCAGATAATATTCTTGTTATTACAACTTTTTAGCGTTCTTTGTAGTTCCATAAGATGAAAGGAGGTGAGTCGACCGGGTATCCCATAAGCTTTGATTTAAAGAGCTCGTTGTTAGATTAACTTTGAATCGAATTTAATTATAGGGTTTTCATTTTATCCTTTAACATAACATAACAAACTTTCTTACACACATAATATTTTGTGGGGTCCACATATTTTAAAACAAAAAAAAAGAAAAAAATATGGTGATACGGTCCCACAAGTTGAAGAGATAGTGGACCAAGAGGAAGAGCAACATCTGGATTCACAGGTCACACCCAAAACAAGATGGGCCAAACGTCACAAGAGTCAGCCCAAATGGATGAGTGATTATCATTTGGGCTAGTGGGGGAGAAGTGATGCATAGGATAAGTTGATTGCACCATTTTAGGAAGTTGTTAGTAGGGACACGTGAGGTTGTTAGTAATTCCTTTCTGTTTTTCTGTTATTGCTTTTCTGTTGGCTGTGAGTGCGCATAGCACCGTCTGTTATTCAACTTTTTCATTGCTCCTCTGTTGTATATAAGCCATCCAGCTTTTCCATTAGAATCAAGCAATCAACAAGTTATTTCTTTACGTTTATCATTCTGTCCATAGGAGGTTTCCCACCCTCGAAGTGGGTTCTTATCATCTGGTGCTTTCATTGAGAGCATTATTTCTTTTTTTCTCCCATCCTCATGGCTGGAGCCACGACTTCTAATGAGAATATGGAAATTACATTATCACGTCTTCTCGAGGCTCATCTTACCCTACAAACAGATCTCCAGAACATGACGCACCGCATGGCTGCATTAGAGAGCCGACCCTTGACCTTAGGACCGCCACACATGATACCTGATCCCAATAACCCAGGATCTGGGCTTCGCACTACCATGAAATTGGATGTGCCACGTTTTGACGGTTCTGATCCTTTGGGGTGGTCCTTCAAAATCTCGCAATTCTTTGAATTTCATAGAACCCCTGAAGATCAGCGTCTGCGAATCGCCTCTTTTTATATGGAGGGGGAAGCTTTAGGGTGGTTCCAATGGATGCATTCCAATGGACAACTCAACAACTAGGCTCAGTTCCTCCAGGCCCTAGATCTCCGCTTTGCCCCTTCTCAATATGAAGATCCCAGAGGGGCGCTGTTCAAACTCTGTCAAACCACTACCGTTCGTGAATACCAAACACAATTTGAGACCCTTGCTAACCGAATCGTGGGCCTCCCACCCCCTTTTCTCTTGAGTTGTTTTGTTTCGGGTCTCCGAGCGGACATCCGTCGCGAGGTGCAGGCGTTGCAACCGGTTTCACTCTCCCAAGCCATCGGCCTCGCTCGCCTACAGGAGGAGAAGGTTAATGACACCAAAAAGGTTTCCCAACCGGCATCCTCTGGTGTTTCCCCTTTTCGAGCCACGCCTCCGTCATCAACTCCAACCGCCAAACCATATCCGGCTATGAAAGGGCGACCCATGATGAAACGTTTGTCCCCAGAAGAAGCAGCCATCCGACGCGAAAAGGGGCTCTGCTATAATTGTGACGAGAAGTACCGTCCAGGGCACAAGTGCAAAAGGTTGTTCATGATGTTGATTGCTGACCCAACTTTTGAAGACGATTATCTTCCTTCTGACCTCAGCCTTCCCTTGCAGCCGACGGTCTAGCCTGCTGACGTCGTAGATGATGACGAATCCTTAGTGGGCCAGATTAGTTTTAATGCCCTAGTAGGCCACAGTGCTCCTAGGACTTTAAGGGTTAAAGGGCGAATCGGTAAGACCGAACTCTCAGTTTTGGTGGACAGTGGGAGTACCCACAATTTTATCCAAGATAGAATTGTGAAATTTTTGGGCCTATCTACACATGCGACCCAAGGATTTCCAGTGGTAGTGGGTAATGGTGATGAATTGGAATGCTCTTTACTTTGCAAGGCAGTACCCATACACTTTGGACCTCACCAATTTGACGTTGATTTATTGGTGTTACCTATTAGCGGGACAGACCTCGTCCTTGGAGTCCAGTGGCTGAAGACCTTGGGGCCCATATTGACTGACTATGGGAACCTCACCATGAAGTTTGTAAAGAATGGGGAGATTGTTCAATTGGCTGGATCCGTTTCTGATGGGCCACAAGAAATTTCTTTGGCCCAATTACGCAGACTGAAGTCCACCCACTCCATCGTGGAACTCTTTCAACTGGAAGTGATCCCTAACCCTCCTCCACCGACACCTGACCGCACCGCACCGTCATGGCTCCTCACCCTGCTGGAAGAGTATAGCCCACTATTCGCCAGCCTCGGCGAGCTACCTCCACCGCGCGACGTGGACCACCAGATTCCACTAGCCGATGGGTCCGCACCGGTTAACGTTCGACCGTACCGCTATCCTTTTTTCCAGAAACGAGAGATCGAGAAGCAGGTTCAGGAGATGCTCACTTCCGGCTTGATTCAGGGAAACACGAGTTCGTTTTCTTCCCCTGTTCTTCTTGTTCGAAAAAAAGACGGATCATGGCGTTTCTGCGTGGATTATCGCGCATTAAACTCCATCACGAGAAAAGATCGCTTTCCGATTCCTACCATCGACGAACTCTTGGACGAACTACACGATGCCCAGTGGTTTTCCAAGCTCGATCTGCGTTCTGGATACCACCAGATACGCATGCATCCCACTGATGTGGCCAAGACGGCTTTCCGCACTCACGATGGCCACTATGAATTTCTGGTGATGCCATTTGGCCTGTGCAACGCTCCGGCGACGTTTCAAGATACTATGAATAAGTTGTTTCAACCCTATCTTCGTCAATTCATTATTGTTTTTTTTTGACGATATTCTAGTGTACAGCAAGACTGAGGCTGACCACATGACCCATCTTCGACAAACTTTTGACTGCCTGTTACGGAACAAATTCCTTCTGAAAAGGTCCAAGTGTTCTTTTGCGCAGGAGTCCATCGATTATTTGGGTCACGTCATTTCTAAGAGTGGCGTTGGACCAGACCCAGAAAAAATTCGCGCCATGGTGGAATGGCCGTTGCCAACGTCCATCAAACAACTACGAGGATTTTTGGGCTTGACTGGGTTTTACAGGAAATTTGTGCAAAGCTACGCTGCAATCGCGGCCCCATTGACGGATATGTTGAAGCGTGATGCATTCGATTGGTCCGACAAAGCCCGTGAGGCCTTCGAGCAGCTCAAAAAGGCAATGTCTCAGGCTCCCGTATTGCAACTACCTGACTTTGACTCTGAATTTGTGGTGGAAACCAACGCTTCTGGTTTAGGTATGGGTGCGGTATTGTTACAAAAGGGGCATCCTGTGTGTTTCTTCAGCAAGAAATTCTCTGGGCGACTCTTGCAAGCGTCTACTTACGTACGGGAGTTACATGCTATCACGGAGGCTGTCCGAAAATGGAGGCCATATTTACTTGGCCGCCGTTTCACCATCCACACTGACCAACGTAGCATCCGTGAGCTCATGACCCAGATCATTCAGACTCTGGAGCAACAGTATTACTTGTCTAAACTCCTGGGATATGACTATACCATTGCCTACAAAACCGGTGCCTCAAATCAGGTGGCTGACGCGTTGTCACGCGTAGAGCACACAACTGCAACCTTACTAGTGCTGACTGTTCCGCAATTCGAATTTATTTCCAAGCTCAAAGAAACGTACAGTGTCGACCTTGAGGTGCAAAGGTTGCTACAAGAGTTAGAGCAAGACCCTTCTTCCCATCCCTTTATACGCGTTGTGCAAGGAGTACTTCTATTCAAGGACAAGATTTTCATTCCGGCATCTTCCGCCATCAAACAGGTCCTCCTCCTTGAATTCCATGCATCACCATTGGCCGGGCACTTCGGTATCAGTAAGACTCTTGGTAGACTTCGCGAAAATTTTTATTGGAAAGGCATGAAACATGATGTGGCTGAATTTGTTAAACACTGTTTGATTTGCCAACAAATGAAACCCTCACACCAAGCTCCGATTGGCCTGCTGCAACCCATTGAACCGCCAACACAGGTGTGGGAGGAGATATCGCTGGACTTTATAATTGGGCTCCCTTGCTTCCAAAACTATACTGTAATTCTTGTAGTAGTGGACCGTTTCTCCAAGGCAGCCCACTTTGGTAAGCTGCCCACCAACTTTACTGCTTCTAAAGTTGCTGAATTATTTGCTTAAATGATTTGCCGCCTGCATGGTATGCCCAAGAGTATGATCTCCGATCGAGATCCCATCTTTCTTAGTCGTTTCTGGCAAGAACTATTTAAACTCAGTGGTACTAAGCTTCGCATGTCCACCGCCTACCATCCACAGAGCGATGGCCAAACAGAGGTGGTCAATCGTACCTTGCAGCATTATCTCCGCTCCTTTGTTCATGAACAACCGCGTTTGTGGGGCAAGTACCTCCACTGGGCCGAGTGGTGTTATAACACCACCATCCATTCTTCCACGGGCATGACGCCCTTCCAGGTCGTTTACGGACGGGAACCCCCAAATATCCCTACATATGCTCTTGGCAATTGCCCTATTGAAGCTGTAGACTTCGAACTCAACACCAGAGAGGCACTCTTAAACCGTCTCAGGAAGCGTCTATTAAAGACCCAAGCAGATATGAAGCACACCGCCGATCAGCACCGTCGCCAATATGATTTCCATGTTGGTGATTGGGTAATGGTACGTCTCCGCCCTTACCGTCAGATTTCAGTGACGGGGTCCCGACCTCGGAAATTAGCCAAGCGTTTCTATGGTCCTTATAAGATTTTGCGTTGTATCAACCCTGTAGCTTTCGAGTTGGAACTGCCTGTAGCCTCCAAAATACATCCAGTGTTTCATTCTTCCCTGTTGAAACCCTTCTTTGCTGCAGATACACCGAACCCGGACCAGTCCTTACAGTTACCGGATGATGCAATGGATCACCAACCACTGGTTCAGCCCTTGGCTATATTAAACACTCAAGCGGGATCTGATGCTTCACACACTAAAGTATTGGTCCAATGGCAGGGTCTATACCCAGAAGATGCTACTTGGGAATTGCTTTCTGAATTCCAGGCTGCATACCCTTCCTTCCATATTGCGGACCATGTGGTTTCTGATGGGGACAGGGATGATACGGTCCCACAAGTTGAAGAGATAGTGGACCAAGAGGAAGAGCAACATCTGGATTCACAGGTCACACCCAAAACAAGATGGGCCAAACGTCACAAGAGTCAGCCCAAATGGATGAGTGATTATCATTTGGGCTAGTGGGGGAGAAGTGATGCATAGGATAAGTTGATTGCACCATTTTAGGAAGTTGTTAGTAGGGACACGTGAGGTTGTTAGTAATTCCTTTCTGTTGTTCTGTTATTGCTTTTCTGTTGGCTGTGAGTGCGCATAGCACCGTCTGTTATTCAACTTTTTCATTGCTCCTCTGTTGTATATAAGCCATCCAGCTTTTCCATTAGAATCAAGCAATCAACAAGTTATTTCTTTACGTTTATCATTCTGTCCATAGGAGGTTTCCCACCCTCGAAGTGGGTTCTTATCATATGGCACGCAAAATGAATCTCTATAACATTACACAATCACTTTTCCTACAACATAATAAACATAAAACCCATAATCATAATTAAAACTTATCATCATTCCGAAAGATATATTTGAAAAGAATTATATACAAATTTCCTCCCCACCTAGCTACTCAGTCTTTGTTGCAACTAAGCTCCACCCATTATGTTCTTTTTTTCCACTTATTTTCATATTTGGTTGTCTCAGTCAGGTAGCCTTACAAATTAAGTGCTCCACTTTGTTTTTTATCGTCCGCTGATGTGTCAGCTTAACCACACAACTCACGTTCCATCTAGGAATAAAAATATCGTCGTATAGGATATCAGTTCCACATTATTACAGAAACCAATTCAAGTTGAACTGTTATTTCCCCCTCAACATAAAATTAAAAAATGGCATCGTATTATTTTCCTTAAATAGAAACACATTAAGTGGGTATTCCATCATTTTTTGTACGTTGTAATTTAGGGTTTACTAATTCAGGGTTTACTGAATATTTTGTGCATTTTTTGTAATTTAGGGTGAGAAGATGAATGTTTCTTCTGGATGGGGAGCTCAAGCCTTTATAGTTCAATTGGAGCTAGAAGCCAAAGAAGGACTGCTGTTCCAAGGTGTAAATGCGGGAGGCCAAGTGTTGTATACACTCCAAAACTCACAAAAATCCAAACAGAGCATTTTTTGGGTTTCTCAATTTCAAGGTGAGCAATCTAAAGACAACTATACACATTATTTATTTTCAGTTAGGCTCATTCATTTTTATTTAAGTTGAATATTATTATGAGTTTGGTTTCATTTGGTGCTTGGAAAAAAAGCCATACTGTGATTTTTTTTATATGGGTGGATAATGCCTCAAATGAGACGATGGAGCTGGAAGATTGAAGAATTAACAAGCTGGAGTTGAATGTAGATGAAATGGAATTCAAGCTGGACTATCTGGACATGAAGCTGAATGATGAATTGCAGGTTAAGGTGAATGAGTAGCAAATAAAGATTAATGAGCTACCAATGAAGATGCTTGCAAAGTTTGATAGGGTGGAGAAGGAAATTTGGCATGTGGGTAGTTGTGCTAGGTATAACACCTCATATATTTAAATGTGTATTTTATATTATAATGTGAAAATAGAATTGATGGATTAGTGAAAATCCAAGAATTATGGCCAAAATGGGCAAAAAGGGCAAAATGGTAATTGACCAACCGTGTATTCTGAGGCATAAAAATTGAGTTAGAGATTTCATATGACAAAAATAATGCTGGAAATGGAATCAGGGCGGAAAATTGAGTGAGTAGGCAAATTTGTGAAAAAGTGATGAATAGTGATTTTTTTAGTGTTAAATACTGTGGTGTGAGTGTACCGATAAGTGTTAAATTTTTATCAATATTTTGGGGAAATAAAAATATGTCATGGACTGAAAAATATGTAGATTAAGAATTTATGATGGGAAATTTTATCGGGATTAAATTTAGATCGCGTGTGGGACCCGCGGGACCAAAATCCACTTGGCCCCACACCCTCCCCACGCCTTCCTTCCCTTTTTCTTCTTTCCTTCCCGTGAAACTCCTCCATTTTCACACAAAGCACCCATTTCATCTCTTCCTTGTGCCATTTCTTCAATTCTTCACCAAATCTCTTGATCTTGGTGTTGAAATCTATTGTAAACAACCTTCTAGAGCCATTGGTGACACTTCCAAGCCTTGAATCCGCCTCCTTGTTGCGTTTTTTGGCCAAGTCAGATCCGGTTCTTGGAGTTTTTGGGAGCTTTTGGTCTTCCTTTGTAGTAGTGAAGCCTTGGTGGTGTTCATACACTAGATTGTGAGTATATTTGCGGTATCTTTGTGGTTGATTTTGTAGATCTATAAATTTATGCACTAAGTCTTTAATCTTAGATGTGTGATGATAGAGAGCCCAAATGGAAAAATGCTATTAGATGAAAATGCCTTAGAATGATGCTTGTAAGCTAGAAATGCTATGATAAATTTTGGTGAAAAAGTTAGGTTTTTAACTTAGGAAAATTTGTGGAAATTTCATGAAATTTGAGGTTTGGTGTAATTTGGGATTGTTGATCGTTGTAGGGTGCCTCACACGGACGTGATTGTGAAAGGTTGATTTGGAGCATACGTGTGGAAAGGATTTGCTCGTGTTGAGGTAAACCCTTGGAACTTGGGTTTAATCCCTTGTGTGCTCCACCACGCCTAGTGGAAGGTTGTGGTTGGATTATGTGTTTATGGCATTGTGTGATTATGTGCTTGTATGCCATATTGCTTGAATTGTGTGAAAATTGTTTGGTCACTGGCCAGTTGACGTGTGTTGGGTTTGGACATCCGCTGGATTTATTCCGTGTGGGAATGCCAGTTGGGTATGCCGTGGGGTCGACTCTGGGAGCGAAACCAGGATGAGCCAAACGTGGGACATCCGCCGGATAGGGCTCATGAGGAGTTCCAGTTGGGTTTTGCCATGGAGTCTTCTCAACCATGGGAGAGGCGCCAGGATTGTCTCGGGAGTTATATGATGGAGTCCTTGAACATAAATCCAATTGTGGATGTTCTCGGTTTGTCTCCAGTTGTTGGTGATATTGTATTACATGCATATTATATGATGTTATATTTGCACATTGAGTGAGCCATGGAGTGGAGAGAGCCTCTAGCTCCATTGGTTTACTGAGATATATTTGTATATCTCACCCCGTGTTTGGGGGACCACATTTCAGGGCATTATGAGCCAGGAGGAGCTTCGGGAAAGAAGCCCGCTTAGTGGACGGTGGATTGCATGCGGTGCATTGGGCTTGCATGACATTTTGGAGAAGACTATGGAGTGCACATAGCATGACATTAGTATTTTGAGACTTAGGTCATGAACATATTGCATGATGTTATTTCCATGCTTTTGTAGTGTTCATGATTACTTTCTAAGTCTTGTTTATTGCTTATTATTCATGCCATGGATAATTGTATATTTTGAGTGAGCATGGGACTTGTCCATTGCCACATTCATTGCACTTGAAGCCTTGGTGTTCATGTTGTAAAATGGTCCATATTTGTTGTAAAATGGCCATAATCTTAAAGACTTTGTAAATGATGCATGATTGGATGAAAATGTATGATGGAAGGGCCTAGAGCCTACATTAGGGTATGTTTATGTGTTGTGTGGAGTATTAAGGTGTTAGGGATGGATTACACAACTCTTTTTGGGCTGAAAATGTTGTAATCTGTCACTTTTACTGCATAGTAATCGATTACCCAAGCATGGTAATCGATTACCATGCAACAGGGGACGAAATAAATGCTACTGTCTCCACTGGTAATCGATTACTGAGGATTGGTAATCGATTACCAAGTGAGGTAATCGATTACCAAAGATTGGTAATCGATTACCAGAGAACAGGGGATGCAAATTTTGGCTACTGCCTCGTTTTTGACAGGTGGTAATCGATTACCACCCACTGGTAATCGATTACCACAGTGCAATTTTCGAAAATTCAGGTTTTTCTAGACTAAAAGAAAGGGGCTTAACTTGGTGAGTAGAACTCCAAATGGTACGTGGTTTGAAACCACGCGTAGCTAATGTAAAGGACTATAACATGGTAAAATGTGAGATTAAGATGGTAAGTTTAAATGAGTTGAATAAAAAGAAAGATTAGTGATGTTAGAAAACTATATGATTCCGCGAATTGCATTTACAATTATAGTGTTGTTTTAATTGATTACGGAATATGTTATTGTTATGAAAAGGAATATGATAAAAGAAAAAAATTGCCCGTAATTTAATTAACCCAATTACTGTGATTGTAACTGCGCTTAATATCATAATCAATGTTAACAATACCGGTGTACAACGGGCTGTTACATTTTATGGTATCAGAGCAGTTTTGTGAGGGAAACTCTGATTGTGTATGTTTGTATCTTGTGTTCCATAGCTATCTGTGAACTATTTATGATTAATGTATATGTGATTCCTCAGTGTGGGTCTGATCAACTCATTCCTTTGTGTTACATGTACAGATATCATGAGTAGGGCGCGTGGTCGCCGTGGGGCACGTGGTGCAGGTCCTTTGCCACCGGATCCGGTCACTGCAGTCCTGAATGCTCTGCAGGTGGAGACGGCTGCAAATAGAAACATGACTGAAAACCTGATGAAGACTAATCAGGATATGATGCAGGCCTTTATGGCTGAAATGAGGGCTGATAGAAATCGTCCTAGGAGGGATAATTCACCTCCACACACGGCTACGGTGACTCCTACACCGACGCCATCTGTTACTCCTCAACAGGGGAGAGTGGGGCTAGTCACCACACTGGTGAGGCTAGTCATCATACCACTGACCCTAGCTATGTTCCTGATCCGTCATCTGTTGCCCAATCCACTGGGGTTGCGGGACAGGTTGTTGATAATGCTGATGATGAGCGTAGGCTCATATCCTTTAGGAAACATAAGCCACCCGCTTTTCTGGGGTCAAGAGACCCGAAGGAGGTTACTGCTTGGTTGAGGGGAATGGATAAGATTTTCCAAGTGATGAGATGCCAAGATCCACAAAAATTGTTGTATTCTGTTTATATGCTGGAGGGTGATGCCCAGGAGTGGTGGGACAATGTGTCTCGCCCGTATGCGATTCAGGGTGAGATTATTTCTTGGACAATGTTCGAAGGTCTGTTTCATGAAGAGTATTTTCCCCGTGATGTTCGGGAGGCGAAGCAAGGTGAATTTGATAGTCTTGTGCAAGGAGTTATGAATGTGGATGCCTATGTGGCAAAATTTAATGAACTTGTCAAGTTTGCAAATTATGGAGGTACTCTACCTACTCCTGAGTTTTTGTCAGCTAAATTCCAAAGAGGGCTGAATGAAAAGATTGCTAAGAGAATGTCAAATACTGCGGTGAGAAACTTTGCTGATTTGGTGACCCAATGCAAGAGGGTTGAGACTGTTTATGGTAGGTATCTGAAATCTGATACGACAAAGGAACAAGATGTTAATAGGACACCTGGTCCTTCTGGTAATGCTAATAGAGGAGGCTTCAATAATAATAGGGGTAGGGGGTTGCATGTAAGGCAGCCTCCTGGACAGTTCAAGAGGGGTGGAAACCCTGGTGCTGGTGGTGGTGGTGCTGCGGACAGATATTTTATTCCACAATGTGGGAAGTGTAGGAAATACCACAAAGGTGTATGTGGTGCTGGTCCGTTGGCTTGTTTTAAGTGTGGTCGAAATGGCCACTTTGCTAGAGATTGTCCATCTTTTTCGGGGCAGGCTGCGAATCTGCAGGCCTTGCCGACCGCTACTGCTACTGTTACTCCTACTGCTGTTGTTCCTACTGTGGGACGAGTATATACTACAAATGCTCAACATACTGAAAAGGCTCCGAATTTGGTAAAAGGTATAATTTTTCTCTCTAATGTTGATTTGTCTGTGTTATTTGATTCGGGAGCAACACATTCTTTTGTGGCGGACTATGTGGCTAAGGCGTTGGACTTAAAGGTAACACGAATGGTTCCTCCGATGCGTATTACTACCGCTACAGGAGAGGTTAGTGAATCGTCTTGGATTTGCGAAGATGTGAAGTTCACCTATTTAGGCAGGGGTTATACCATTGATTATATTATCTTACCCCTGGCCTCTGTCAATTTGATATTGGGGATGGATTGGTTGTCTCGGAACTGCGCAATGATTGATTGCTGCGGAAAGAGGTTGTTGCTATCTCACGAGAGGCCGTCTGTTTGTCCGTCCTTGTATTTGTCTGTTAGTCAAACTGTAAAAGCCTTGAAGGCTGGAGATTTGGGTTATGTCCTATTGGGCGGATTGGTGGGTGACAAAAAGGAGGAGATTTCTTCTATTCCGGTTGTTAATGAGTTTGAGGATGTATTCCCTGATGAGATACCAGAATTTCCGCCTGAGAGAGAGATTGAATTCTCGATTGACCTATTGCCTGGTGTGGGGCCGATCTCCTTGGCTCCATACCGGATGTCGCCACTTGAGTTGGCCGAGTTGAAGAAACACATTGAAGAATTATCTGCAAAGAATTTTATCAGGCCGAGTGTGTCGCCGTGGGGAGCACCGGTGATATTTGTGAAGAAAAAGGATGGTAGCATGAGATTATGCACTGACTACCGACAGTTGAATAAAGTGACTATTAAGAACCGGTACCCGTTGCCGCGCATTGATGATTTATTAGATCAGTTGAGGGATGCCTGTGAGTTTTCGAAGATTGATCTCCGGTCCGGATATCACCAGATTCGGATTAAACCGGAGGATGTACCTAAAACAGCTTTCCGATCCATATATGGACATTTTGAATATCAAGTGATTCCTTTTGGGCTTACTAATGCCCCTGCGGTGTTCATGGATTATATGAACCGCATCTTTAAACCGTACTTGGACCAGTTTGTGATTGTATTTATTGATGACATTTTGATCTATTCTAAGAGTAAGGAGGATCACATCGACCATTTGAGGATTGTGTTACAGGTATTGAAAGAGAAGAAATTATATGCTAAACCGTCTAAGTGTGAATTCTGGTTGTCCGAGGTGCAATTTTTGGGCCATGTTATTTCTGCAAGCGATGTTGCAGTGGATCCAAGCAAGATTGAAGCGGTAAGCGACTGGGAACGACCTAAGACTGTGACTGAGATTAGAAGTTTTCTGGGGCTTGCTGGTTATTATCGCCGATTTATACAGGGATTTTCTGCAATGGTTCTACCGTTGACCCGATTGACACGAAAGGACACTCCTTTTGTGTGGACCCAGGAATGTGAGGATTGTTTTCTGCTACTCAAGGAGAAGTTGACTACTGCTCCGGTGTTAACTCTACCTGATCCGGAGGGTGAGTTTGTTTTATATTGTGACGCTTCTAAGAAAGGTTTAGGGAGCGTGCTGATGCAGGAAGGAAAAGTGATTGCTTATGCGTCCAGGAAGTTAAGGCCACATGAAGAGAATTATCCGACGCACGACTTGGAACTGGCTGCTATTGTGTTTGCCTTGAAAATCTGGAGGCACTTTCTGTATGGGATGAAATTTGCTGTGTTCAGCGATCATAAAAGCTTGAAATATTTGTTTGATCAGAAGGAGCTGAATATGAGGCAGCGTAGATGGGTTGAATTTTTGAAAGATTATGACTTTGAGCTGAAATATCACCCGGGAAAGGCTAATGTTGTGGCAGATGCATTGAGTAGGAAGTCTGTCAACTTATCTCATATGATGATGTGGGACAATGAAGTGATTGAGCAATTTCGTGACATGAAAATAACGGATTTCTTTGCAGGGAGAATGTGTGATATGGAGTTGACTCGGATTGAGAATAAGCTGCACGAGAAGATTAAAGAGACTCAAATTCGGAATGAAAGTATTAAATATTTGAAAGGCCAGAGTGGCATATCTGTTAATGAACATGGATTATTGTTATATCAGGGCAGGATTGTTGTTATAACAACTCATATATTTAAATGTGAATTTTTAATATTATATTGTGAAATGAAAGTTGGTGGATTAGTGAAAATCCAAGGGTTATGGCAAAATGGGCAAAAAGGGCAAAATGGTAAATTGCCAACCGTGTGTTCTGAGGCATAAATACTGAGTTAGAGATTTCATATGACAAAAATAATACTGAAAATGGAATCAGGGCGGAAAATTGAGTGAATAGGCAAATTTGGGAAAAAGTGATGAATAGTGATTTTTAAGTGTTAAATACTGTGGTGTGAGTGTGCCGATAGGGGTGAAATTTTTATCAATATTTTGGAGAAAGGAAAATATGTCATGGACTGGAAAAATATGTAGATTAAGAAATTATGATCGGAATTTTTATCGGGGTTAAAGTTAGATCGCGTGTGGGACCCGTGTGACCGAAGTCACTTGCCCCCCACCTCTTTTTCTTCTTTCCTTCCTTCTCTTTTCTTCTTCTCTCTCGCGCACCCCTGCTGTGAAGAAAAGAAAAACACCATTTTCTTCATCCTTTTCCCATTTTTTCATTTCTTCACCGAATCACTTGATTTTGGTGTTGAAATCTATTGTAAACAACCTTCTAGATCCATGGGTAACACTTAGAAGCCTTGAATCCACCTCCTTGCTGCGTTTTTGACCAAAAACAGATCCGACCCACTTGGGTTCTTGGAGCTTTGTTGGAGTTTTGATCTTCTTATGGTTTAGTGAAGCCTTGGTGGTGATCATACAACACATTGTGAGTATATTTGTGGTATTTTTGTGGTTGATTTCATAGATCTAGGAATTTATGCTTTAAACCTTCAATTTTATATGTGTGATGATAGAGAGCCCAAATGGAAAAATGCTATTAGATGAAAAGGCCTTAGAATCATGCTTGTAAGCTAGAAATGCTATGTTAATTTTTGGTGAAAAAGATAGGTTTTTAACTTAGGAAAATTTGAGGGATTTTCATGAAAAATGAGTTTTGGTGTAATTTGGATTTGATGATTGATGTAGCGTGCCTCACACGGACGTGATTGTGAAAGATTGATTGGAGCATACGTTTGGAACGGATTGGCTAAGTGTTGAGGTAAACCCTTGGAACTTGGGTTTAATCCCTAGTGTGCTCCACCACACCTAGTGGAAGGTTGTGGTTGGATTATGTGGTTATGACATGGTGTGATTGTGTGCTTATATGCATATTGCTTGGATTTTGTGAAAATTGTTTGGTCACTGGCCAGTTGACGTGTGTTGGGTTTGGACATCCGCTGGATCATTTCGATGGCGAAATACCAGTTGGAATGCCATGGGGTCAACTCATGGGAGCGACACCAGGATGAGCCAAACGTGGGACATCCGCCGGATAGGTCTCTTGAGGAGTTCCGGTTGGGTTGGCCATGGAGTTTTCTCAACCATGGGAGAAGCTCTAGGATTGTCTCGGGAGTTATATGATGGAGTCCTTGAACATGAATCCATGTGTGGATGCTCTTGGGATGTCTCCAGTTGGTTGGTGATATTGTATTGCTTGCATATTACATGATGTCATATTTATACATTTTAGTGAGCCATGGAGTGGAGAGAGCCTCTAGCTCCATTGGTTTACTGAGATATATCCGTATATCTCACCCCGTGTTTGGGGGACCACATTTCAGGTCACTATGAGCCGGGAGGAGCTTCGGGCAAGAAGCCCGCTTAGTGGACTGTGGATTGCATAGGGTGCATAGAGCTTTCATGACATTTTGGAGGAGTCTATGGATTGCACATAACATGACATTAGTATTTGAGACTTAGGTCATGAACATATTGCATGATATTATTTCCATGCTTTTGGTAGTGTTCATGATTGTATACTAAGTCTTGTTTATGGTTTATTGTTCATGACATGGATAACTGTATATTTTGAGTGAGCATGGGACTTGTCCATTGCCACATTCATAGCCTTGAAGTCTTGGTATTCATGTTGTAAAAATGGTCCATATTTGTATGTAAATGGCCATTATATTGAGGACCTTGTACATGATGTTTGATTTAAGGAAAATGCATGATGGAAGGGCCTAGAGCCTACATTAGGACATGATTATGTGTTGTGTGGAGTACCAAGGGGTTAGGGATGGATCACACAACCTTTCTTGGGCTTAAAATGCTGTAATCTGTCATTTTTGCTGCATAGTAATCGATTACCCAAGCATGGTAATCGATTACCACGCAACAGGGGACGAAAATTGGCTACTGTCTTCACTGGTAATCGATTACTGAGCTTTGGTAATCGTTTACAATGTGTGTTAATCGTTTACCCAAAGTTGGTAATCGATTACCAGAACAGAGGAGGTCAAAATTTGGCTACTGCCTCATTTTTGACAGGTGGTAATCGATTACCACCGGTAATCGATTACCACCCACTGGTAATCGATTACCACAGTGTAAATTTTGAAAATTCAGGTTTTTCTAGACTAAAAGAAAGGGGCTTAACTTGATGGGTAGAACTCCAAATGGTACGTGGTTTGAAACCACGTGTAGATAACGTAAAGGACTACAACTTGGTAAAATGTGAGAGTAAGATGGTGAGTTTAAATGAATTGAATAAAAAGAAAGATTAATGATGTTAGTAGAATGTATGATTCCGCGTATTGCATTTACAATTATAGTGTTGTTTTAATTGATTACGGAAAAAGTATTGATGTAATAAAAGGAATATGATAAAAGAAAAATTTGCCCGTAATTTAATTAACCCAACCACTGTGATTGTAACTGCGCTTAATATCATAATCAATGTTAACAATACCGGTGTACAACGGGCTGTTACAGTTGTGCCCAAGGAACTTGCAGAGGAAGTTATGACTGAGGCCCATAAGGGTCAATATGCTATCCACCCAGGTGCCACAAAAATGTATCAAGATTTGAAAGTTAAGTTCTGGTGGCCTGGGATGAAAAGGGATGTTGCCGAGTACGTATCTAAGTGCTTGGTGTGTCAAAAAGTGAAAATAGAGCATCAGAAACCTGCTGGATTACTTCAGCCGCTGGATATACCAGAATGGAAATGGGAGAGTATTTCTATGGATTTTGTTGTGGGACTGCCGCGAACGCAGGCTGGTTATGATTCGATTTGGGTTATTGTGGACCGACTTACGAAGTCTGCACATTTTCTACCAGTACGAGTGGATTTTACCACAGAGAAGTTGGCTACACTGTATGTAAAGGAGATTGTTAGACTCCATGGGATACCGATTAGCATTGTCAGCGATCGGGACCCGAAGTTTACTTCACGCTTTTGGGGAGCTTTGCAGCAGGCTTTTGGCACTCAGCTTCGACTGAGCACTGCTTATCACCCGCAAACTGATGGTCAGACTGAGAGGACCATACAGACACTTGAGGATATGCTGAGAGCTTGCACACTGGAACAGGGTAATGCTTGGGATAAGTACTTACCATTGGTGGAGCTTTCTTATAATAACAGTTTTCACTCCAGTCTGGGTATGGCACCATATGAGGTTTTGTATGGCAGGAGGTGTCGTACTCCTACTTGTTGGACTGAGGTAGGCGATAAAGAAAGATTTGGTCCGGATTTTGTGCAGGAAACAACAGTGCAAATTGAAATGATCAAAGAAAAATTGAAACAGGCACAGAATCGGCAGAAAAGCTACTATGACAATAAACATAGACCGCTGGAATTTGAGGAAGGTGACCATGTTTTTGTACGGTTATCTCCGGTCACAGGTGTTGGCCGTGCGTTGGGTGTGAGGAAGCTGAGTCCACGGTTCATTGGACCGTATCAAATTATGAAAAGAGTAGGATTGGTGGCCTATCAGCTTGCCTTACCCCCGCAATTATCTAATTTACATGATGTTTTTCATGTGTCGCAGTTGCGACGTTATGTTCCGGATGAATCACATGTGGTGATACCGGATAATATTGAAATCAGGGAGAACTTGAAGACTCCCGTAGGTCCTATTGCAATATTGGACCGCAGTGAAAAGAGATTGAGAAGCAAAATTATTCCCATGCTGAAGATTCAGTGGGAAGGCCGCACACCTGAGGAGACTACTTGGGAGCGGGAGGACGAGATTCTCCGGCTGTATCCTGAGTTAGCGAGCATGTATGATTTAATTTTGCGGACAAAATTTCTAAAAGGAGGGGTGAATATAACACCTCATATATTTAAATGTGCATTTTATATTATAATGTGAAATGAAAATTGGTGGATTAGTGAAAATCTAAGAATTATGGCAAAAATGGGCAAAAAGGGCAAAATGGTAATTGACCAACCGTGTATTCTGAGGCATAAAAATTGAGTTAGAGATTTCATATGACAAAAATAATGCTGGAAATGGAATCAGGGCGGAAAATTGAGTGAGTAGGCAAATTTGTGAAAAAGTGATGAATAGTGATTTTTTTAGTGTTAAATACTGTGGTGTGAGTGTACCGATAAGTGTTAAATTTTTATCAATATTTTGGGGAAATAAAAATATGTCATGGACTGGAAAAATATGTAGATTAAGAATTTATGATCGGAAATTTTATCGGGATTAAAGTTAGATCGCGTGTGGGACCCGCGGGACCAAAATCCACTTGGCCCCACACCCTGCCCACGCCTTCCTTCCCTTTTTCTTCTTTCCTTCCCATGAAACTCCTCCATTTTCACACAAAGCACCCATTTCATCTCTTCCTTGTGCCATTTCTTCAATTCTTCACCAAATCTCTTGATCTTGGTGTTGAAATCTATTGTAAACAACCTTCTAGAGCCATTGGTGACACTTCCAAGCCTTGAATCTGCCTCCTTGCTGCGTTTTTTGGCCAAGTCAGATCCGAACCATTGTGGTTCTTGGAGTTTTTGGGAGCTTTTGGTCTTCCTTTGTAGTAGTGAAGCCTTGGTGGTGTTCATACACTAGATTGTGAGTATATTTGCGGTATCTTTGTGGTTGATTTTGTAGATCTATAAATTTATGCACTAAGTCTTTAATCTTAGATGTGTGATGATAGAGAGCCCAAATGGAAAAATGCTATTAGATGAAAATGCCTTAGAATGATGCTTGTAAGCTAGAAATGCTATGATAAATTTTGGTGAAAAAGTTAGGTTTTTAACTTAGGAAAATTTGTGGAAATTTCATGAAATTTGAGGTTTGGTGTAATTTGGGATTGTTGATCGTTGTAGGGTGCCTCACACGGACGTGATTGTGAAAGGTTGATTTGGAGCATACGTGTGGAAAGGATTTGCTCGTGTTGAGGTAAACCCTTGGAACTTGGGTTTAATCCCTTGTGTGCTCCACCACACCTAGTGGAAGGTTGTGGTTGGATTATGTGTTTATGGCATTGTGTGATTATGTGCTTGTATGCCATATTGCTTGAATTGTGTGAAAATTGTTTGGTCACTGGCCAGTTGACGTGTGTTGGGTTTGGACATCCGCTGGATTTATTCCGTGTGGGAATGCCAGTTGGGTATGCCGTGGGGTCGACTCTGGGAGCGACACCAGGATGAGCCAAACGTGGGACATCCGCCGGATAGGGCTCATGAGGAGTTCCGGTTGGGTTTTGCCATGGAGTCTTCTCAACCATGGGAGAGGCGCCAGGATTGTCTCGGGAGTTATATGATGGAGTCCTTGAACATAAATCCAATTGTGGATGTTCTCGGTTTGTCTCCAGTTGTTGGTGATATTGTATTGCATGCATATTATATGATGTTATATTTGCACATTGAGTGAGCCATGGAGTGGAGAGAGCCTCTAGCTCCATTGGTTTACTGAGATATATTTGTATATCTCACCCCGTGTTTGGGGGACCACATTTCAGGGCATTATGAGCCAGGAGGAGCGTCGGGCAAGAAGCCCGCTTAGTGGACGGTGGATTGCATGCGGTGCATTGGGCTTGCATGACATTTTGGAGAAGACTATGGAGTGCACATAGCATGACATTAGTATTTTGAGACTTAGGTCATGAACATATTGCATGATGTTATTTCCATGCTTTTGTAGTGTTCATGATTACTTTCTAAGTCTTGTTTATTGCTTATTATTCATGCCATGGATAATTGTATATTTTGAGTGAGCATGGGACTTGTCCATTGCCACATTCATTGCACTTGAAGCCTTGGTGTTCATGTTGTAAAATGGTCCATATTTGTTGTAAAATGGCCATAATCTTAAAGACTTTGTAAATGATGCATGATTGGATGAAAATGTATGATGGAAGGGCCTAGAGCCTGCATTAGGGTATGTTTATGTGTTGTGTGGAGTATTAAGGTGTTAGGGATGGATTACACAACTCTTTTTGGGCTGAAAATGTTGTAATCTGTCACTTTTACTGCATAGTAATCGATTACCCAAGCATGGTAATCGATTACCATGCAACAGGGGACGAAATAAATGCTACTGTCTCCACTGGTAATCGATTACTGAGGATTGGTAATCGATTACCAAGTGAGGTAATCGATTACCAAATATTGGTAATCGATTACCAGAGAACAGGGGATGCAAATTTTGGCTACTGCCTCGTTTTTGACACGTGGTAATCGATTAGCACCCACTGGTAATCGATTACCACAGTGCAATTTTCGAAAATTCAGGTTTTTCTAGACTAAATGAAAGGGGCTTAACTTGGTGAGTAGAACTCCAAATGGTACGTGGTTTGAAACCACGCGTAGCTAATGTAAAGGACTATAACATGGTAAAATGTGAGATTAAGATGGTAAGTTTAAATGAGTTGAATAAAAAGAAAGATTAGTGATGTTAGAAAACTGTATGATTCCGCGAATTGCATTTACAATTATAGTGTTGTTTTAATTGATTACGGAATATGTTATTTTTATGAAAAGGAATATGATAAAAGAAAAAAGTTGCCCGTAATTTAATTAACCCAATTACTGTGATTGTAACTGCGCTTAATATCATAATCAATGTTAACAATACCGGTGTACAACGGGCTGTTACACTAGGGTGTTAGTTGCTACCACTATTGTTGTGTTCATCATATGTATTTATGTTGGAAGTAGGCTAGAATGAGTAAAAAGTGTACCAGTGTTGAGATTGCTGGTGTATGTACCATTAGCTAGTGTATTACTGTTGAAATGTAATGGAAGGAACAGTGTTGGAATGTAATGAAATGTTGTTCATCATATGTATATTTACATATTATATACTTTCCCTTCTTGCATTGACACAAAGATCACTATAATATACACCTACTTTTGGTTCAAAGTGGGTTTAAAACTTCTGTCATTTATAGCATTGCAATTCCTCAACTACCACTTTGTAATTTTGGTTTTTGTGGTAGCTGTTTGTAAATTGTCAGGAAGTTTGGGGAACTAGAGTAATAAAATGGGAGTGAATTGGGAAGAAATGGAAAAAAGGGCTCCAAATGGAAAGGTCTTTCTATGGTAGTGTTAAATAACATGGAAATGGTAGGAAATGTTAAAATCTATGTGTTATGATAACATAATGGAGTAATAGTTCTGTTAAGATTGATCACCATCAGGCACATGGTTTACCTCTACATGTAACTGTGATGGATAGTTCTCATATGTGTATCTGCACATTATTATGGCACTCACATTTTGGTTACTGTGAAAATATTGAATGGGCTACTTCTGGTTGGACTTATGTCCCTCACACTTTTCAACTTATGGTGGCACTCAGTGTCTTTAATCTTCTCATTACCTTGGTATAGTTTGTCACTGCTATAACCATCATTACTTTAATTTTTGTGTGGATGCTTAATGTTGAGAAGAGTGCACAATTAAATTGAGGACTAAAAAGGGCCTCGATAAATTTGTTGAGGACCCAAAAAGGTTTATGCTTCATGAATTAAGGACCCCGATACATATTGAGCAGTTAAAAGGGACAGATTGTTTTACCAAAAAAAAAGGGACAGATTGTAGAAAGATAAGAAGTACACTAAGAATCCTAATACCAAACATATAATTGATATCACATATTGTACAAGCATAAACAGTACACTGAGTTTCTTATACCACACACGTTATTGATACCACGGATTGCGTAAGGATAAGAAGTACATTAAGAATCCTAATACCACACACATGATTGATACCATAAAGTGAAATATACATGACAGATAGAAATGTAAACGATTGCTAAACATAAAGCATATATCATAATGTGGACCTATATTTCAGAAATGTACATGACATACAAAAATGATCATGATCAATTCACAAACTCCATGGCAAGATGGAATATCATGTGTTCCTTACAAGATCATGACACACAGAAATAAACATGGCCAATACGAAAGTTTTTCAAAAAAAATGACCTAATTACAAGTACTAACATGGCCAAAACCAAAGATATACAGAAAAAGACTAATTACATATCTCTAAATAGCCAATATCAAAGTTGTCAAAAAAATGGCCTAACTACATTCACTAATCATTTTTTCAGATAATCACTATTATTATTTTTTGGTTTAAAGTTAATTAAGCAAAAAATATGTTTTGCAATTGTCAAATAATTTGAGGTGCAATTTAGATAGCCATTACTTTTGTTCTTTAAATTCGATTTGGCTCATTATAGTGGATTTTTCTTCCAATTTGGATAAAGGTATCTTAGTTCAGGTCGTGGTTTTTATCCTTGTTATGGATCGGTATCATGAACCCGGACTAAGACCCACGTGAGCCGGCTTACCTCATATCCCGGTAAGAAGGCCCACGCTAACGGGCCCAACTCATCAACCCGGAATACTCCATCGAATATTCCCAATAAATACCTGAAACGGACCGTGATTATGGAGACGTAACGTTTGGGACGTTACCTCCAGTAACGGCCGACAAGGCTATAATGGCCCCGCGCCATTACAGCTCAGTTACACAATTCAAATCAGAGGCAGCCCCTATAAATAGGATGGCTCCTCGACAATACAACGCACATGATTCATTACTTTCACCACACTATCACCACATTCATATTCTTTGCAGTGATCAAGCTAGGCATAGGGATATCTCCTCAATAGATACCCCTAGTCAAGGCTATACGATCCAAAGCGATCAATCAACCTGATAAAGGTTGAACATCTCTGTCCACAGGACAGAACATTGGCGCCGTCTGTGGGGAAAACCCATGTCCACGTCATGGTGGTTCACACACGAAGCAACAGCCAACCTAATCACCTCTGGAACCAGTTTTGGAGGAAATAAACCAACCCCAACACCAGAGGGATGATGCCGTGAACCACGATCGCGTCCACATCAGTGAAGATGTATCAGATTCTGCCTCTACTCCCATGAGGCATGCACGACGCCAACCGGAAACTCGGACGAACCCACCCGTGCAAGCCAGAGATTTGGCAGGCAATATCGTCCAATCAACCGATCCAGAATCCCGGTTGGCTCATACGACTCTTACAGTCGTTCTACAACGCATGACTGAGATGGAAGACCGCTCCAATCGCCAACGTCAACACGATCTTCGCGTAATGCGAGAAGAGCATTTACGTGGGATCCGTGACTTGGAACGTCGATTGAGAGGAATCATTGAACCTCGGCAGGATGGTGAACGGAGCCACCCATCTCAGCAGAATCAAACCCAACATGAACCCAACCCTGTCCAAGACGACATCAACATAGCAGGACAAACCATCACTCCACTTGCTACAAACCCCGTTCCTCCAGTAGGAACGGATATTCTAAGGAATCAGGACGAGGTGCGTCTCGACAGGGGTAGGCGCGAAGCTGAACCCGGCTCGTATAAAAGGCGATATAGTAAGGGGCAATACAACAACAGTCCCTTTACAAGCACGATCTTAAATGCTCCTTTCCCTGAAGACTTTGATTCTGCTCGCTTACCAAAGTATGATGGAAGCCAGGACCCACAAGTTCACATCGATGCTTTCGATACCGACATGTACATCAGAGGGATTGATGAGCCTCTCATATCCCGGATATTTGCAATTACCTTGACAGGAGCAGCGCAGGCATGGTTCTCCACCCTCCCTGCAAATTCCATCAGCTCCTTCGACGAATTCGGACAGCGTTTCCTTCTTAATTTTGCCACGAGCAAAAAACATCCCAAATCCGAGTTCGCACTCGGTAAAATACGGCAAAATCCTGGAGAGACACTCCAAAAGTACCTCAATCGGTTCAAAGATGCTGCCCTACAGGTACCCAACTTACCAGAGAACGTTCACGTTCACCTCATTGTTGCCGGTTTGGACGGATCGTCCAGACTGGCCAAATCGGTATACAAAGACCCTGTTAAAACACTAGAAGAATTCAGAACTCGATCTAAGAAATACTTAGAACTCGAGCAAATGGAGATAGTCAATGCTCAACCCGAAGAAGCAAAGGGAGTGCTTCCGAAACACAAAAACCCATTGCCACAACACCGGGATCGTAACGATTTCCGGAAAAAAGAAAATAGGCCGCGAATCCCGGATTCCAGGGATCGAATGGGGAAATATGACAAATATACACCGCTGAACGCCCCGCGATCACAAATATGGAGAGAAGTGGCCATGACGGACATGCGAAAGGTGGAAAGACCTCGGCCTATATTTAACAGAGGCGGACTGGACAAATCAAAGTACTGCGCATTTCATGATGGACCCGGTCACACTACGGACCAATGCTGGGATCTCAGAGATGCAGTTGAAAAATTTGTACGAGATGGCCGACTAAGGCAGTATGTGATCCAAACACAAGGGGGCAAGAATAACAAAAGAAAGTTTGACAATAGTCAGAGAAACAGGAACCCGGCACCAGAAAGTAAGACCCCAGAAAACATCACCTCCGGGAAAGGTCCCAGCCATGATGAATTCCCAGAGGTAGCTTTTGAATGCAACGTAATAAGCGGAGCCCTTGGGGGTGGCGGTGACACGATGAACGCAAGGCGAAAATACTTAAGGGAAGTCCTCTCCGTCAGAGACCATCCCACTTTCAAGCAAACACAACAGGATCAGGATCCTCCTTTGCTATACTTTACAAAGGAGGACATGCGAGGGGTCATGCCAGGACATGTTGATGGACTGGTCATCGCAGGAACTCTAGTCAACTGCCGGGTTAGAAAAATCTTCATTGATGCCGGAAGCAGTGCTGATATCATATTGTGGGACGCATTCAAAAAAATGCATCTCGATGAAGAAGATCTGCACCCTTGCAGAACAGAGCTAATAGCCTTTAATGGGCAACACACCACTCCCAAAGGATACATAGATCTAAGATTAACATTGGGAACAAAAAACGCGTTTAAATCAGAACGCGTGCGGTTCATAGTAGCCGATTTCCCCTCTGAATATAATATAATCTTAGGTCGACCCACAATACATCAATGGGACATGATGGTATCCACCAAGCACCAGAAGATCAAAATGGTGAGTAGTACCAATGAAATCATCACAGTCTGCGGTGATCAGAAAGAATCTCGAGGCTGTTATTTCGACACAATGAAGGAGACGAACCCCCCTCGAGCCCATCCAGGAAATAAACACATCCCCAACCCCGCATCTGCAAACAAAAGGAAAGCGGTGAATGTCGTTGAACTAGACATGAGGGAAGACACAGTCCCACGCCCAGAACCCGATGGGGAATTGGAAGATTTAACCCTGGGAGACGAACCCGGTCAATGCACTCGGATAGGCAAGTCCACTGATCCTTCCCTTAAAGCCGAGATTGCTGAGTTTCTCAGGAACAACAAGGATGTCTTTGCATGGACGTCATCGGAAATTCCGGGTATCGACCCACAATTCTGCTGCCATAAGCTATCGGTCTACCCAGGATCAGTGCCGATATCCCAAAGAAAAAGGAAGTTAGGACCAGAGCGACAACAAGTTTTGGCAGATCACGTCAAAGAACTACTGGAGGCAGGTTTCATTCGAGAAATACAATACACCACATGGCTGGCCAATGTCGTGATGGTCAAAAAGCCAAATGGCAAATGGAGGGTCTGCACCGACTACACAGACTTAAACAAAGTCTGTCCCAAGGACTCATACCCAATGCCCAATATAGACCAGCTGGTGGACAACTCGGCCGGTTTTCAACTCTTATCCTTCATGGACGCATATTCGGGGTACAACCAGATCCCAATGTATCCCGAGGACCAGGAAAAAACTGCCTTTATTGCTGAAAAGGCAAACTACTGCTATAATGTCATGCCATTTGGCCTAAAAAATTCAGGAGCCACATACCAAAGAATGATGAACAAGATTTTTGAAGATCAATTGGGAAAGAATGTTGAGGTCTACATTGATGATATGATTGTCAAATCTTTTTGTGCGGCAATGCACATTAAGGATTTGGAACAAACTTTCAACAAACTCAGGACATATTGTATACGCCTCAACCCGGCCAAATGCGCATTTGGCGTTCCGGCAGGCAAATTCTTGGGTTCATGTTAACTCACCGGGGAATCGAAGCAAACCCCGAAAAATGTAGAGCAATTCTGGATATGAGGGAGCCCCAAAATAAAAAAGAGGTACAACAACTGACGGGCAGAATCGCGGCATTGACACGTTTCCTACCCAAATCGGCGGAAAAGGCCCTCCCGTTCTTCAAACTACTGAAAAAGGAAGCGACAGAGGAGTGGAACCCGGAATGCCAACAGGCATTTGCTAAATTGAAGCAGTGCTTATCAACCCCGCCAATACTGACCAAGCCCGAGTTAGGAGATATCCTGACCTTATACTTGGCCGTGGGTGAGGAAGCCGTAAGCGCAGTCCTGATCAAGGAGACAGAAGAGGACCAGAAACCAATCTACTTCATTAGCAGGGCGCTACAAGGAGCCGAATTACGATATCAAAAATTGGAAAAAGTAGCATATGCACTGCTGATTACAGCAAGGAGATTGCGGCCCTACTTCCAGGGACACCAAATCCGAGTCCGTACTAACCAGCCGGTTAGGCAAGTGTTGCATAAACCAGACTTGGCAGGGAGGATGGCAAGTTGGGCAATCGAGCTAAGTGAATTCGACATTAGTTATGAAAGTCGGAAGGCTATTAAATCACAAGCCTTGGCCGACTTCATAATGGAAATGACGTCATCACACCAAGAACAAGACCAAACCGGCAAAACTTGGAAAGTCTTTGTAGATGGATCTTCTAACAAAAAAGGGAGTGGCGCCGGTGTCATACTCGAAAGCCCAGAAGGAATAACCATAGAACACTCTCTGAAGTTAAGTTTTCCAACATCAAATAATCAAGCCGAGTATGAAGCTCTACTGGCCGGGTTATTACAGGTTAAGGATCACGGAGCCAACCATGTGATAGTATTCACTGACTCCCAGTTAGTTGCATCTCAGATAGAAGGCAAATACCAAGCCAAAGGACCCTTAATGATCAAATACTTGCAGAGGGTAAAAGAGTTAATGGCCAACTTCGACACGGCCCAGATCAAGCACATACCTCGGGAAGAAAATGGCCGAGCTGATATATTGTCCAAATTGGCCAGTACGAAGAATCCGGGAAACCACAAGACGGTAATACAGCAAAGTTTGCCCAACCCAAGTTGTGTCATGGTAATCACCGCTACGACAGATTGGCGGCACCCTATCATCGAATATCTGGAAAAAGGCACGAAACCGGAAGACGCTCTGGAATCTCGGAAACTCATCCGGGATGCAACGCATTACACAATGGTGGATGATCAGCTATTTCGGAAAGGGTTGCATACCCCGATGTTAAAGTGTCTTGGTTATCAAGATGTTGATTACGTATTGTCAGAAATCCATGAAGGCATCAACGGGCATCATATGGGCGGCAAAGCACTAGCTCGAAAAGCACTGCGAGCTGGATACTACTGGCCAACTATGGAGATGGATTCAAAAGAGCATGTAAAAAAATGCGATAGCTGCCAAAAGCACGCCAAGCATATCCTCTCCCCACCAGAGGAAATGAGCTATATATCCTCTCCTTGGCCATTCTTTAAATGGGGAATGGACCTCTTAGGACCATTCAAAGCAGCTGAGGGACAACTAAGATGGTTAATTGTGGCAGTAGATTATTTCACAAAATGGATAGAAGCAGAACCGGTAGCCACTATCACCTCAGCTAGAATCCGGAAATTCTTCGAGAAAAGCATAATTTCCAGGTTCGGAATACCAGCTGAATTGGTAACAGACAATGGAACCCAGTTTATAGACAAAAACTTCCAACAATTGATGCAGGACTTTCATGTCAAGCACCGCTTCGCTTCCGTCGAGCATCCACAGTCGAATGGACAGGCCGAGGCAGCTAACAAGATAATCGTGGAAGGCCTTAGGAAACGCATGACCGACGCTCAAGGAAGCTGGGTTCAACAGCTACACTTCGTTTTGTGGGGGTATAGAACCAGCACCCAGACTTCAACAGGGGAAACTCCTTTCAGGTTGACATACGGTTGTGAGGCTATGATTCCGGTTGAAGTCGGAGAGACCTCTTGGAGGCGGATGAATGGTATAAGGCAAGGCGAGCAACGAAACAACGGAATGCTCACTACCGAGTTAGACCTCATTGAGGAAACTCGAGTTCTAGCTCATTGTCGAGATATCACGGCCAAACAACAGATGGCGGCCAGGCATGATAAGAAGGTGCGGCCAAGAAGCTTCGAGATCAACGATTTAGTTCTCAGAAGAGCAGACATTGGTAACCGCAATGCAAAAGAAGGCAAGTTAGCAGCTAATTGGGATGGCCCTTACCGGGTTAAAAACAAACTCGGAAAAGGTGCATATGTCCTCGAAACAATTGAGGGCAAACCAATTAAAAGAACATGGAACGCGGACAAACTCAAGACATATTATAGTTGAGTAACTCTCATCTATTATATAATAAAAGTTATCCTCTACTAGGGACTTTATTTAAAAGCCAAATATGCTGGCATTTTTTATGTATTACTCGAACAAATAAATAAATGAGGATTTATTTCTTATTTAAGATCTAAACTTATTTGTTATTAGTATCGAATACGAACCAAGTCAGGAGGTGCAATCTGCTAACAACGACCCTGATCAGGTCAAAATTACCTATTGCCTTTTGCTTACAAAAAGGGATGGGTAGGTGTCATGATTGCCTCTGCCTTGGAAAACTTTACACAGACACATTTTAAATGACGGAATGATCTGTATGCCGGTTTAGTTTGCATAGCGAAACCAAAAATATGCGTCATAAGTAAAATGACAAAATCGGAATCTGTCAAATATGCTCCAACCTTGGCCAGGTTGTTTAAACAAAACTAGCTGATGTAAATCAAAAGCTAAACGTATTATATAAAGCCGGATGCACACCGGCAAATATTCGTTACAGGAAGGCTTTAAAAAGCCAGGAAACCAAATTTACAAAAAGACAATAAACTAGGAAGAAGGGGGAGGACACATGTTGACTTCTTTGCCCTTCTCCTCCACTGATCGATCCTCACTAGGGTTGGCCGAATCACAGGGCGGAGATTCCGGAGGACATCCGATGATAGCACCATTGCTCACATAGGCTTGAGAATGGATGCCACGAGTGATAAACTGCAACCCGGGATTCACAACCCGCAATTGGCTAAGGACATTCTCAAAAGAACCCGTTATGGCCTTTTCGAGTTCACTCCTATAAGCTTGGGCAGTGGATTCGGATTCCTCCAGCTTCGCTTCCAGATTTTCAAAGTTCTGCTTGAAAGCTGTCAAAGACTTATGATTAAAGTCATGCACAGATTTCAGGTCCTTGAATTCCTTCTGGACTTTAGCCAAGGCCTCCCTAGTGGACGCAAGATCCTCCGCAAGCTTCTCTCCTCCCGCCTTTTCCTTCACCAGCGCATCCTTGGCCACTTTTAACTCGGCCAGAAGCTTCGACTTTTCTCCCTGGCAAGCAGCTAAGTCGTTATAGGTCCGAAGGTAATCCTTCTTCAGCGACAGCAGAGGTCGGACCATAGCCGACATCTTCATACAGCCGATCTCCATGTCTTCCAATTCTTTGACCTGCGCAGCTGTGAAGGGAGAAGAGTTAAAAAATATCTCCGGCGGGCAGATGGCTTCACGGAGGGGGTTGGTAAGTGATGCTCTCCGGCAAGTATACCGATCGCACAAGTAATAAAATGATAAGTAAAGTTCGTCTCCACAGGGATTGAGATCTAATATCAATTAAACTTTTTCTCAAAGAATGGAAGAATTCAAATAGGGTTGTGACAAATATTGTCAAATTGAGTGAAATTTTGAAATCTGAAAATAAAAGACTTATTTTTTGTATTTTTATTTTGAGAAATAAAACAAAGAACAAAGATTAATTTTTGTAAATATTAAAAAATATTGTAGCCAGGGTTCATTCACCAAATGATCCCCGCTTTTTACTCCGGATTGATTTACAATAATTATTTATATAATCACTCAGATAAATTATCCTCTAAAAAGAGTTAATAGTTAACCCTCAATTCCTTGCAAGGTTAACCCTTTAATCCCATGAGAAACCCCAATTCCTTGCAATGTTTTTCATGGGGTCAAGCAATGGGCGCGATAATTTAAGCATCTGCAATCGTATACACGTCTATTCCTAGCACGTATACAGATTGTTATCTTACCCCCTTTCCAAATCAAAACCCCAATATTCCTATCTAGGGTTTTGATCCTCAGAATATCCCCAACTATCAGATTGATCAATTCTAACAAAGGGAATATAAAATTCGCACAGAGTAAAGATAAAGATAATTATATAAATTAAAAACCACAAATCAATCCTTCATGTCAAGGGTTCACATATGGATCGTGACCCTGACTACAATAAAAAGATCTAGCCAATCAACATACTGATCGCTGATCTAAAATTCAACATAAACTAAAAATAAAAGAGAAAGAAAAAGAAGAAGATGAAGAACGAAGAACGCGAAGAACTCCACAGCTGCCCCTTTCTTCTCCCGGTCCAGATCTGAATGAATGGAATGGTGGAGGACCACCCTTTTTATACTTGTGGTCCATGTGATGTTGCGTGAATAGATAAGGATGACACTTCAGCGTGATGTAATGCTGACAAAGCATCCTATCTTTATTTACTGCAGTGCCAGCTGTGCTTTGACTCAGCGCTTTAATTGCAGATTCTTTCTTTAATTGCTTCAGCGCTAATTGAGGATAGTTTGACATGTGATTTAAATGGTGCAGCGTTGATCAAGGATAATTTGGAATTTGACATGATGAGCTTTAAATGCTGATTCGTGTGTTGTTCCTCTCAAAGTGTCTAGATCTGCCTCCCAATTTCTGAGTTCCACCTTTGGGTTTTGTGAAGAGTTCTATTCATAAGACTCTTTTATTCCTCGCACAGCACAGTAATTCTTTCCCGAAAATGTCGTGAAAAGTATAACTGAAGTTTTAATTAAAACTTATTACGTAACTGAAGAATTAAATTAAAACTTATTACGTAACGTAAGAATTAAATTAAAAACAGTTTTGAATTCAAATTTTGAATTCAATTTTTGAATTCAAAATTTCACTTCTTTTTCCTGTAAAAACACAACTAAAAGGTTAATATTATTGACATACAAAGAATCAACATAATTAGCAAATATGTATTTAAATTGCTCTCTTATGACTCAATTCTTGTCAATTTTAACACATAAAAATCACACTTGCCAGAGGTCCAAAAAGGAATTGAAACATAACGAGACACATACACCAAAATATAACAGATGAGTTATTCCGAGTTACGTCACCCATGTTTTCAAACACCCAGGCAACCCGAAATATCGGATAGCCTGGCTGGGGGGCAACTGTTATGGATCTGTGTCATGAACCCGGACTAAGACCCACGTGAGCCGGCTTACCTCATCAACCCGGTAAGAAGGCCCATACTAACGGGCCCATCTCATCAACCTGGAATACTCCATCGAATATTCCCAATAAGTACCTGAAACGGACCGTAGTTATGGAGAAGTAACGTTTGGTACGTTACCTCCAGTAACGGCCGACAAGGCTATAATGGCCCCGCGCCATTACAGCTCAGCTACACAATTCAAATCAGAGGCAGCCCCTATAAATAAGAGGGCTCCTTGACGATACAACACACATGATTCATTATTTTCACCACACTATCACCACAGTCATATTCTTTGCAGTGATCAAGCTAGGCATAGGGATATCTCCTCAATAGATACCCTAGTCAAGGCTATACGATCCAAAGGGACCAATCAACATGATAAAGGTTGAACATCTCCGTTCTCAGGACAGAACAACACTCATCGTAATTTTTTTTTTTTTTGTGTGTGTGGAAATTCAGTAAATTTTATTTGAAAAGATCAACACCATTTCACGTTACACAATGCGAAGACGCCATGTAAAATAATGTTTTACATATATGATAGGTTCGTATGTGCAAAACATCTCCACTTTAGTATATTATTCTTTTTATATCTTTTAGTAAAATTATATTTAAGCGATCATATATATCGGATCCAAGAGAGTTAAAGATCCTTTTTCTTAGCATAGACGGGGCAAAAAAGTTTGATGAAAAAGTAAAAGAGAATTTCAAAGAAACACATGCCCTAATTTTAACTTGCACACACGGTCAAATCTGAGTTGACCCTTTATTTTTTATTCGTGTTAGTTAACTTTATTTTTGATTAAAAATTAAGTTTAAGATTAAAAAAAATTAAATTTATTTATCCGGATGGTTAGAGGATAAATATTTGCATGGAAAAGCCAATGAGCTTAATTTGTAGCTCAACTTATACTTACTCAAAAGTTTATGATTTTTTTCACCAAAAAAAAAATAAAGTTTATGATTTGGATATTATATTAATGTGTAAAAAATAATAATATTATTAAGATGAAAAAAATGCTAAATGGACAATTTTGACATTCCAAGTTTAGTATGCATTCAATTCAATGCGGAAAAACTAACTTCCGAGAATGCAGAACACATGAACACCCTTCAGCATTTGTGTGCAACTTCAACTGTAACCCCTCCCCCCTCCCTCCTCTTTCCATATTCAAATCCATTTGTTTTTTAAGTTCAAAATATAAACATCTTAGAGATGAATTAGCATTAGTAATATACAGTTGTTGTTGGTAAATAGAACCATGAAGGTGGTGGTGGAGAATTTGACAGGAACACTCTTCTATGTGCAAGTGGGAAATGATGCCACGGTCGAAGATCTTAAGAGGGAAATTGAGGCCCAGCAGAAACTCCCTTGTGATCGTCTGATCCTTGTTCTTGATGCTGATTGTAGGCCTTTGATGAGCAAAGAGGAAGAAAAGGCATCTCTTGTTGATTGTGGTGTCCAAGATGGGTCCCACATTTACCTTTTCTTTTATCCTGTTGATGATGATTCTAATGACCATTTTTTGTTCACTTGGCCAGATGTTTTTCTTGGTTAAACCCACCAATCTACAACCCTTTCCCCTCATTAGTTAGAGTTTTTCAAAAAAAATTATATACGTAATGAATTACTTGCTTATAATGCATATTTGGATTAGATTTCTGTGAAACTAATTTTATTTTTTTTAAAGAGTTCACATGTTTTAAATTTAGTTCATCGACTGTATACAGCCTTTATATTGTCTGTTTGTATTGAATTGGATTGAAAAGCTTGAGATTCTCACAAAACTATATCAATTGCCTTATGTTCATTTAGAATTATTGATGTTGAGTCGAGTTTGTTTGTGTTAGTCATGACATCAACTTCTATTTCAATGGGATGTTTGCATTCTAAACTTGCAAATTATAACAACCCAAGCAATTAAAACTAGTAAATGGGCATTAGAGGGCTAATTAAATAAAAAATACTGATTTTGGGGCTAAATTAATTATAGGTAAAATTGTAATTAAGTAAAAATTGCCCCATACATAATTAACTATTTGTGATACACTCCACACTAACCCAATAATCATAATTAATGTTAAAATTAATGATTAAGTAAGTGATTGCACTACTAGAAAAGTCATTTTTTCGACGGAAATTTTCGACGGAAAAAAAACCGTTGAAATTATTGACAGAATTTTCCACGGAATCCGTTTTCCGTCAAAAAATTTCGACAGAATTTTAATTCTGTCGAAGAAATTCGACGGAAAAGGAATTCCGTCGAAAACTTTTCAAAAAAATAAAAGAAAAAAAAATTATATTCTTTGGATTTTTCGACGAAATTATGATTCTGTCGAAGAAATTCGACAGAAAAGAATTCCGTCGAAAACTTTTCAGAAAAACAAAAGAAAAAGAAATTATATTCTTTGGATTTTTCGACGAAATTTTGATTCCATCGAAGAAATTCGACAGAAAATGAATTCCGTCGAAAACTTTTCACAAAAATAAAAGAAAAAGAAATTATATTCTTTGGACTTTTCGACGGAATTTTGATTCCGTCGAAGAAATTCGACGGAAAAGAAATTCCATCGAAAACTTTTCACAAAAACAAATAAAGAAGGAATTATATTCTTTGGATTTTTCGACGGAATTCGACGGAAAATGAATTCCGTCGAAGAAATTCGACGGAAAATGAATTTCGTCGAAAACTTTTCACAAAAATAAAAGAAAAAGAAATTATATTATTTGGACTTTTCGACGGAATTCTGATTCCGTCGAAGAAATTCGACGGACAAGAAATTTCGTCGAAAATTTTTCGCAAAAATAAAAGAAAAAGAAATTATATTCTTTGGATTTTTCGACGGAAAAGGATTTCCGTCGAAATTTTTTGCCAAAAATAAAAGAAAAAGGAATTATATTCTTTGGACTTTTCGACGGAAAAGAAATTCCGTCGAAAACTTTTCACAAAAACAAATAAAAAAGAAATTATATTCTTTGGATTTTTCGACGGAATTTTGATTCCGTCGAAGAAATTCGAAGGAAAATGAATTCCGTCGAAAACTTTTCACAAAAATAAAAGAAAAAGAAATTATATTCTTTGGACTTTTCAACGGAATTCTGATTCCGTCGAAGAAATTCGACGGAAAAGAAATTCCGTCGAAAATTTTTCACAAAAATAAAAGAAAAAAAATTATATTCTTTGGATTTTTCGACGGAATTTCGATTCCGTCGAAGAAATTCGACGGAAAAGGAATTCCGTCGAAAGATTTTCACAAAAATAAAAGAAAAAGAAATTAAATTCTTTGGACTTTTTGACGGAAAAGATACTCCTTCGAAAACTTTTTATAAAAATAAAATAAAAAAAAAATTATATTCTTTGGATTTTTCGACGGAATTATGATTCCGTCGAAGAAATTCGACGGAAAAGGAATTCCGTCGAAAATTTTTCAAAAAAATAAAAGAAAAAGAAATTATATTCTTTGGATTTTTCGACGGAAAAGGAATTCTGTCGAAAACTTTTCAATACAATAAAAGAAAAAAATATTATATTCCAAATTCTTTCCCTCTCTTCTTATTTTTTCACCGTGGAAAACTCCCTCTTTTTCTAAGTTTTCCAAAACCCTTATTTCCCAAATTGTTTCTTCTTGTCTCTCTCACTTTCCCCTCATGTCACTGGGAACAATCTCCTCTAAGTTTGCTCCAGAAACTGCCTCATGGAAGAAAATCTGCACCCGCTAGAGTCGTCCCCGTCTCACCAGAGGATGTTCAAAGGTTCATTTTTGTGTGTCTGCACCCGCGGTTCCTTTTCCTACATCTTCTCAAGAAAGTAGGTACCGTATAATATCTATTTATTTTATTTACACTTTTGTTAGGGATTTTATGAACTTTTCTCGGGGCCCATAGTGGATCCTTTCCATTTTTTAAGAAGAAAAAATCTAGCACCAGTTGAAGGAAAGTGATATGTATGTATATCGTAGAGACATCAATTGGAAGCAACTTGGTTCTCACAACCGCAGACGTAGCAGTTGATGGGTTCTGGTCCAGCAGGTGTTTCCTCAATGGTTGCACGCGTGAATTGGAAGAGGTACAGATTCGCATACAAATTATTATACTTTGCTTTTATGCTTAAAACTGTAATTATATATGTTGATAAGTACATATATCGTATCATATTTCATTACTTTCTCCGGTTGTCCAAAATCCTTATTGTTACATAATTTAGACTTTACTTGAATATTCATCTTAGATTAAAACCGTGTAAGGTGATGCAATGCCAAGTGCTGATGCTTAAATTGTCATGTTTTATCACTCTTTTACTCAAAATCTTATAAGTCTTTATTAATATCATTATCATTCTTTTTTTATGTTTTCATGCTGTCTCTTTCAAAGTCTTTAACATCGCTTATTAATTTAAACTCTCTAAATCAGCTTCCAGATGGAAGGGTTATTATAGTAGGCACAGAAAGGTTCCAGGCTACTGAGGCACCACTTCCTATTTGATTTCATTTTCCCTTTCTTATTGGAAAAGTAGTAATCTTTTTCTTTGATTTTTTTTTCATATTTTCAATTGGCTACCATATTTGTTGGATTCACTCTGTTTTCTATGTCTTTCTTTTGTATGTATCTTAAGTTAGATTATTTTGAAGATTCCTCGGTATCTTTTGTATGGCCACATATTTGTCATTGATTCCCGGCCGGTTAACCACCTGATTTGAAAAGAAAAAAAGGAATTTTCCTTTTGAATTTTAGAATACACAGGTTTAAAATGCATTGGGATTTGGGTTTATGGGGTTATATTCTGAATGTTCGGACTGCACCAGTTCTCATTTTTGGCTCAATGTGGCTTTGTTTAATGTGATTTTATGATTTACTTTATTAGGTGCCCTGCAATGTCTACGGAGATCTGCCTCTTCTACATAGTTTTTTTTTTCTGTTATTTTTTTCTTCTTCTATATGTTCCATTCTTCTTAAATACAAAAGGTCCTCTATTTCTAACAACAGTTCTTTTTTATTTCCCCAATAGATTGATTAGTTGTTGTTGATCTCATCTATTAATATTGCAATGTACAGAAGGACATAGAGGCAAGAATAATAATGGGGAGGGGCCAAAACCTTGTGGATATGGGCAAGGAGAAAGGGATATAAAATTCTCCATTGTTTTCCTCTTCCACAAAAGGGTTCATGGACAAGAGCAACACCAACAACATCATGCCTTCTTGGCTCTTCAAGAGCATTTCTGGTATGTATTAAATTCATACTACTGTACCAAATTAATTTTACTTTCAACCAGATAAGACTTCATTTTACCACGTATGAGTCATATCTTTTGGGTTCTGTTTGTGAAGATTGTAGTGTAGTGAAGGGTAGATATTTAAATAGTTCAATTAGAGGTGGGAAGGAAAATATCATCATTATATGATATTTAATAAATAATTGGCTGTAAAATTCTTTTTTTATTGGTTACGAAAGAAGGTGAAGAAATCTGAATTTAATGGGATTACATGCAAGTTGTGTTGAGAGTTAAGTGTGTCCTTACAAGTTTCATCAATTCTTATAGCGTATACCAATGATACTGGCTGTGGACTTATAAGTTTGGTTTAGTACTGAACATAATTAAGACAAAGAACTTAACTTTGCTTACAAGCATAACTTGTGTACATAAATTTAAATTCAGGGTGCATTAATTCTGGTGTCAATTCTTTTACTTTAAATAATCATACCCGATACCTGTAAGTAGCTGTGGATAGCTAAGTTGGATTAACTGTGCACATACATGTTTAACTTTCATAATGAGTGTAAATCCATATACATCAATATATATATTTATATATATATATATATATATATATATATATATATATATATATATATATAGCTTTACGTAAATATATATATATATATATATATATATATATATATATGACTAAATTCGTGACTTCCGTTGTCTGACTAGGAAACCCTTAGGATGGATTTTGAAACCGTTCTCAGACAAGAAATAGCTTGGGCCTCTTATCTCCGTTCACAAGTGTGCTTTGGTATAATCTAATTGGAGTGAATTTGATTTTGTATTCATGTCGTTGTTGGTCTTAATTCCTTAGTGCAATGAGTGGTTTTATACATATTTATTGGTTCAGTTTGAAATCACTGCTTGTTTTGGTTGAATTGCGAATGCTTGTTCTTTAATCTCCTTGGCATAAAAGCATTTGGGCTTTTTGTCTTACTATTCTCAACTATAATTAGATGCTATATTTCTTATTCTCAGTGTAATTAGAAAAACTAAAGTGAAATTATTTCAAGAGTTTTTTGTCTTACTATTTTCAACTCTAATTAGATGTTATATTGTCTTACTGTTTTTTGTCTTACTATTGTTTGCTAGTCCTTTTTGACTAACGATCGTGGTGATCCCTTCTAATTAACTGTTGTTGATAATTTATAAAATAATTAATATCCGTCTTTTAAATATTTTACATGCCTATAGGGTACAGTTGCACAACAAGAGAAAATGGCTGCATAACAATAAGAAAGGGCTGCATAGCAAGAGAAAGGGTTGAGCAACATGGTAGTGTTATGATGCAGAGGCAAATGGAAAAAATGGAGAAGCTTATGTGAAGGCTTCCCGAGGCATTATTAGATATTGAGGATGATGACAAGAATGACTTTTGCATCTTGTTTGGATGTATGACATGGACTATATTGTACATAGACTCTTTTGTACACATAATTATATTAAGATCGTATGATTTTGATGTTATTTACTTTCATTATATTTTTTTTATAAGATGCAAAACATAAATTGGAATTAATTTTGTAGAGAGAAATTAAAAATAAAATCGATGGAAGAACAATTTCGTCAAAAATGAGGCAATAGTTTTTGAAAGAATTTCATTCATTTTTCGTCGAAAAATTTTGACAGAATTTGCTTTTCGTCGAAAATCATTACAAGATTTTTTGACGGAATTTCGTTCATTTTCCGTAGAAAAATTTTGACGGAATTTGTTTTCCGTCGAAAATCAATACAAGATTTTTCGACGGAATTTCAATCATTTTCCGTCGAAGATCTTTCGACGAAATTTGTTTTCCGTCGAAAATCATTACAAGATCTTTCGACGGAATTTCATTCATTTTCTGTCGAAAAATTTCGACGGAATTTATTTTCCGTCAAAAATCAATACAAGATATTTCGACGGAATTTCATTCATTTTCCGTCGAAATTTTTGGACGGAATTTACTTTCCGTCGAAATTTTTCGACGGAAATAATTTCCGTCGAAATTTTTCGACAGAATCTCTAATTCCGTCGAAAAAATCGTTACCCACGAAGAAATATTCAACGGCTTCATTTCCGTCGAAAATTAAGTTTTTGACGGAATTTTAACCATTTTCGACGGAATTTTTCCGTCGAAAAAAATGCATTTTTTAGTAGTGTTGGTAGAGTTGTAAAAGGAAGGGAAGCTAAAGGGCAAAACGGTCATTTCATCCAAAGAGATATTTTGTAAAAGTTGAAGCACTCTCTCTTATCCGTCACTTTTCGTCGTATCTCTCTCATTTTTCTTCCAAAACTAGTGACACTCCCTCCTTCTCACCGATGAAAATTTCATTTTTCCTTCTTGAAGCTTAAAGCCCCCACCTTACACCATCAATCATGCATAACTTTCCTTACTTCACCTTCCCATAGCCAACTTAGTAGGAAACCAAGAAGAAACCAAATCCGCATCCTTCTCCATTGATGTGTGCCATTTCAAGGAAGGGAAAGATGGAGTTTCTCCACTTTGATGCTTGGGATTTTAGTTCCTTCCAATTGTAAAGTATTTGATGTAAGTTTCTATGGTTTAGTTTGGGGTTTTGTTGGTTTTCATGAGTATATAAGTTAGGTTTTCATGGAAAATTAGGGTTTTGTCAACGAGTGGTTGAATGATGAAATTAATACTTGAATCTTTAGTATTATGTGTAGGACTGGTGTTGGGTGTAGCAAAACTAGCATGAAACAACCATGCTCATATACATTGTTCATGTCCTAAGTCCAGCCTAGGCCCAATGGCCACAAAATGCAAAATAAACTCCAGTTACCATGCTCATCCTACGGGCCTCTTACCCGCCGCTCCAGTGCCACTGCCACTACCTGAAATAAAGTCCCCAAAACGGGGTGAGATATACGAATATATCTCGGTAACCCATAGGTTCTGGAGATTACTCCGCTCAATGGCTTACTCAGATGCATACCAATAATATATTGCAACATTCAAAACGGGATAAAGCAAGGGGTTTAGTGAAGTGGGGAAGCATAGGGAATAAAATACGATGAAGCTGGAATGGTCAATGTCAAAGCCACGCAACATTCGGCCTATTGGCCTCGGCATATAGCATACGGGTTCTCATCCAAGGAAGTGTTCCCAGAACATCAACCAAGGAACCCTCCATCCATATACACCCGAGACTTCCTAGTGTGCTCCTCTACGGATGACAAACCACGACCCTAGGTCAACTGGAACTCCCTCATGGAGACCTATCCAGTAAAAGTCCGTAACGCCCGAAGGCAACTGTCTACTGGGCAGAGACACAGTACATCCTATGTACCACTATACATACAAGTATGCATAATCATGTTATACTATACTATCAACATACACCTCCAACCACTACCTTCAAAAGGCATTGTGGAGCACACGCGGGGATTAAACCCCAGTATCAAGAGATTATATACCTGATTAATCCTTCTTGCTTGATAACTCCAATTCAATATGTTCCCGGGCTTGGTACTTCAAGAAATTCCTACACATAGGCCATTTCCAATACAATTATAATCATCCAAAAGCCTACACATGCTCATTAAATATTCATGCATATAATCATGACCACTTACCAAAATTTCTTTGGTCAAGGACCAAAAGCAACCCACCAAGCTCAAAGCTTCAAGTTCACTTCCGTGGAAGGCAACCTACAATGATCACGCAAGGATCATCAATACAAGGTGCAATCAACAAGATTACAAAGCACCAAAATCTACCATCCCCACATGCATAGGTTCGGCCATTTTGCCAAGAATTGCCAAACAATTTTCTTAATTTTATTTCATAGTTCCCATGGTTTCCTAGACTTACCATGACACTAATTCAAGTCCTACATTCAATTTTAAATCATGCTAACATCATCCTTTCTAATTTCTCTCTCATAGGCCGAATGCACACTCACACATCATCCAATATTTTCCCTTCCAATTTCACCTCACCACACCAACATACAACTTATTGAAACACCATTTACCACTACACCACATCAATTACATAATTTTTACATCATCAAACCATACATGCCCTCTATAGGTCGAATTGTTCATGCTCCCTAACCAAAGGGTATTCAATCCAATTTAACACTTTCACATACCTTACAATCCTATAATTAACTCTTACAAACACTCAACAACTCAATTACACAATCATACCACCATTCATTTCACAAAGTCATGAAAACCCAACTCAGAATTGCCTAAGTTATCAACCAAATTTAACAATACTTTTTATGGTTTTTATCACTCTAAAACATCATTTTTAGAGACTTTTATCTAATACACAATTTCAATTTGAGCTCTCTAACTACCTCAATTCAAGAATGCAAGCTATAGGTCATCAAAATCAAATCCAAATCAAAACCAAAAATGGATGAGAATGCTTACCACCAATCAACTCCTAGGCAACCCAAGAATGAGTTTCAACCTTTGAACGGTCCAAAACCACCACCAACCACCACCAAAATCCACAAAACTGCCACACTAAGTAGGACGATGATCTCCTTGCTCACTCAATTTCGTGGCTCACTTAAGGGAGGAAATATGTTCACAAGGTAATTTGGAACAACTTTGATGTTTTACACTTTTGGATTTGAGTGGGATTTGGATGTGTTTTGGTGGTTTGAAGTTTGAAGCAAAGCTTCTTCTCTTCTCCAATGGTGGTCACGGGTTCTTGGGTGGGGAAGGAGAGAATGCTGATTTTCTTGTGTGTTGTCCAAGGTGGCCAAGTCCACTTAAGTGAGGTGGGCCCCACCACCACCTTACGCGATTTCAAATTAATTCAAATCTCCCGCCTATTTCGCTAAACGTCCATAATTTCATAAACTATTTAGAAACTCTAATTTTTAACATTAACCATTATCCTTTAATTGCACTTGATCAGATGAATCCGGAGTTTTTCGGTCGTTCGTAGAAATTGCAGTTTAAAGCTGTTATGCAAGCTGTGGGCACGCTTCCCCAAACACTCTAATTTCCATCAATTTTCATTAGAAATTATATTTCTTAGTCCTATACCCTTTATAACTTATGTCCAAACTTAGAGCTCAAAATTCATTCGGCACACTTTACGGTGCAACTGCACCGCAATACTTTTACTCGGTAAAAACATTATTCACCAAATTTCCAGAAACTTGCCTAACCACTCAATTTTTTGTTCTGAATCCATTCCCGGGGTTAGTTTTCCCATTTGAGACCCCCTACTCAATTTTACTTATGTGGATGTATGTTTCCGCGTGAAAAAGTTTTGTTTTTCCACCTTACATGCATCGGCCTTCAAGGCCATTTTACTTTCAGCCGCTAGGTTGGCCAACATGGCAATGATGGACGTTGCTAGAGAAGCAAACCAGAGAGCCACGGAGGATGCCCTTGAGGCGAACCGTTTGGCGAACATGACCATGATGAGCATCATGTTGGAGGAGATGAGAGCTGGTCCTGCTGTTGGTCAGTTCCCACCGCCACCACCGCCTAGTTTGCAGGATGAGAGCCAGAGCCAGGTTAAGGGCACTGGTCATGTGACGGGGGTGATGGAGCCTTTTGTGGAACCTGCTGAAGATAGAGATTGTATAGATCGCCGGCTGAATGCTTTCCGTAAGCATAAGCCACCTTCTTTTGATGGGTCTTATGATCCTATTGCTACGACGAGATGGCTTCAGGCGCTGCACAAGATTTTTCGAGTCATGCAGTGCACCGATCCACAGAAGCTGATGTTCGCTACTTACATGCTGGAGGGCGATGCCCATGAGTGGTGGACGAACACCTCTCATGTCTTCGTGATGCAGGGTCATATGAAGACATGGCCATTCTTCGAGGATTGCTTTCTGGGTCGGTACTTCCCTTATGATGCACAGGAGAGGATGCAGGGGGAGTTCGACAGGTTGGTTTAGGTCTCGTTGTCTGTTGATGAGTACCTGGCCAAGTTCAATGAGCTGGTTAAGTTTGCTCATTTTCGGATGGAGAGACCTACTTCCGTATTCTTGGCAGCTAAGTTCCGCAAGGGACTTAGTGAGGATATTGCTGCTCACCTCGCTGGTTCTGCTTCGAGAGACTTTGGGATACTGGTGCAGCGGTGTCGGGACATCGAGGATTTCTGCGGCACGAGCAAGGCCCAGAGGGCCAAGGTTGCTGAGGCGACGAAGGTTGCTGGTAGTTCCACTTCTTGGCGAGACAGGAAGTTTGGGAACAAAGGAAAGGGAAAGTCGATGGCGGCTCGGCAGGCGCCGAATCAGTTCAAGAGGACTTCTGCTCAGGGGAGTGCAGCGAGACCTCCTGCTCCCAGATGCTCGGGATGCAGGAAGACCCATTTTTGGTCGTGTTCTTCAGGCCAGTTGATCCGCTTCCAGTGTGGAAAGGAGGGCCACTACTCCAGAGATTGCCCGTCGGCGACAGCGAGAGCTAATGCAGTGCCGGTAGTTCCCTTGCAGATGGTTCCTACGGCATCACCAGCAGTGCCACCTGCTACTGGACGTGTGTACCCCTTGGATCGGCAGCAGTCGGACAGAGCTTCGAACCTTGTCAGAGGTACTATTACCATTGGTGGATCATCAGTTGATGTCTTGTTTGACTCCGGGGCTACGCACTCTTTTGTTGCTACCCCGATTGCTGTGGGGCTTGAGTTGCCCATGTCTGTGCTTTCTCCACCATTGCGGGTGACCACCGCGACCGGAGAAAAGTGTGATTCTACCACTGTTCATCCCGATGTGGTGTTTCAGTGGGATGGTCGTGTTTTCTCGTTAGATCTGATAGGATTACCGATGGCAAACTTGGAGATTATTCTGGGCATGGATTGGTTGTCCAGGAATTGTGTGATGATTGATTGTTGTGCCAAGCGAGTGGTGATGTCTCCGTGTGATTCCACAGCTAGTTCCTCGCCTTAAATTTCGTTGCTGCAAGCTAGGAGAGCCTTGAGAGAAGGGGCATACGCTTATGTCATGTTGGGAGGTTTGGTGAGTGGGACACAGGAGGAGTAATAATGCTGAAAGTCATTTTTCGGACGAAAAGAGCAGATACAGGTTCTGCTACTCGGTATAAATGCGTACCGGCGAAGTATCCTGGAAAATTATAATAAGAGCATGAATATTCCTAGAATATTATATAGGACATGTAAAACAAGTTTCAAGTTAAAATAATGAGAACTGGTGCCATAACTGATACTGACTATGGAAAAGCGCGTATCGGAAAGGTGCTCCGAAAAATAAAATAAAAATATGATAAATCTTAGAAAAATGAGTAGGTTAAGAATCCTAAGTTTGGGATTAAAATTCTAAGCGTAGCTATTTATGATAATATTGTGTGTTTATGACTTAACCGCCTATATATAGTGCTTGACACTAAACCCTAGGCTGATTCTTCAGCCATTATACGTGTGTTTTGGGTCCAGCAGCTGCCACCTTCACTTCTTAACCTCTTTGGCTTGAAAATCTCCCAAGTTTGCACCTTTCTTCTCATTCTCTTCATCTTTAAGCCTCTATACACTTGAGAGTTGGCATTGTGAGGAGTTGTGGGTTATATTCAGAACTTCCAGCCACTGTTGGTTGGGGAGTAAACTGAGTTTCCTTGTTTTGAGTGGTTGGAGCCTTGTTCTTAGTTGTAGAAGCTCCAAGTGGCTTCTTTTGTGAAGGAAGAACTCATTTTGTTGGTCCATTTTCGTTCCCTTCAAAGTCAGTACCTTGGAGTTGTCATGTGAGCTCCAAGAGCACCTTTGGTTGGCTGTTTGGACCTTGGGTAAGTGTTACCACCTTTGATCATGAGCTTAATGGGTTAAAGTGGATGCCTTGGCATGTTTAATGAGTTAATCAAGTAACCAACTGGTATGTGGACTTAAAACAGAATAAAAATGCATGCTTTAACGTTTTAAGGAGTTAAAAGTTGGACCTTTGGATTGGATTTTCGCGAAATGCAGAATCTGAGTTTCTGCCGCGAAATATCCGGATATTTGGTTGGAAATATCCAGATATTGATATCAGGATATGGATATCTAGATATTGATTTCCGGATATGGGGTCCTGGATATCCGGATATTGATATCCGGATATTGCCAGTGAAATATGCGGATATTGATATCCGAATATGTCCCCGACATATATCCGGATATTCTGGGTTTTCGATGAATAGTAAGGTACTGTTCATAAAGAGGACTTGTTTGGGTTTGTGGACCCTAGTTTGATGAAGTGGTACTTCTGGAATTAATTATCGAAGTCAGAACCTAAGTGGTTAAGGGCTTGTGGCTTTGTGTGAAGCCTTAACACATAAACCGTAAAAAGAAAACGTAGTCTTTGTGTTTATACGTATGAGCTTTGGTTATTGATAGAATTGCTGGTCCAAAACAGATTGTGATCCTGCTGTGTGTTGGACTTGAGCTATGTGGACTCTTGAAATTGGGCAGTGAGCTTGCAAGGTAAGCTTTCATGTCCTCGGCTTTGCCATTGTTGGTTTCACCATGTCCTATGGGGGGATGGTTTATATGCATGCTGTGTTACATGCTTTTATACTTGGAAATGTTGTTGAGCTGTTATATGCAATGTGCCTTTATGATATGCATGTGGTGTCCACCTATACGGTAAGCCTGAGTATGTGGTACATACAAGATGGCGAGGCTGTGGGTGAGGTGCAAGCGATGTTCCTTGTACTAACTGTAGGTAATAGAAGTATTCCTGCATTTCTCTGGCCAGTAGAATAGTTTAAACACACCTGGCATGAATATCTGTTGCACTGCATAGTTTTGGAACTTATATTGAGATTACTGCTTTTGAACTTATATTGCACATGTAAGTGAGCTTGGGGTGGAAGATCCTTGAGCACCCCTTATCTTACTGAGATTTCTTGTTTAGAGATCTCACCCCATGTTTGGGGACGCTTATTTCATGTTCAGGTAACCCAAGGGTTGAGACCTCTACTGGCAGGAGGCCAGAGCTGAGTTAGATATTGTTATTTTATGCTAACATGTTGGATGCTGGATATGCGTGTTGCTTTTATGCTTTTAGCTTCAGTTATTATTATGTTGTTGTCTGTTGAGACTTGTTAGGCTGTGTTGCCTTATTTGGTGAACATAGGGATTGTCCATGCCGCATTGACTTGACTTTATGTTTTTAGACTTAAGTTGTAATAATGTATCATGATATTGTCCGGGCTATGTGTTGTAGTCCTGTGACATAGATACTCACTTTATTTATATTTTGAGGTATTTCAGTTAGCTGTCTTTTGCAATTCACATAAAGGCGGTATTTTATGAAAATGATTAAGTAATCAACTTAGCTAAGATTAATGACGTCATAATTGAATTAAAGAAAAAGTTATTCCGCATTTTAATTAAGCGTAGCTTAATACGATGACATGTTAACAAACCGGTTATACACGGGGTGTTACACACTGGGTTCGAAAATCTATCCCCTTTTGGAAAATAGATCTCTAGCCCAATGAGCCTCCAATAACTTCATATACAACCTTAAGAAATTGCTCAGGATGAGTTAATCATTGAGCACAATAAGTTGTCATAACAAGGCCAACATAATAGTACATTCCCCTTTGGGTAGAATGCACAAACCAAGGTCTAAGTCAAGGTCAGAATCTCAGATGAGTTAATCAATGAGCATAATATTGGGTTCGAAAATCCATCCCCTTTGGGCAGAAAGATCCCTAGACCAATGAGCCTCAAATAACTTCATTTACAACCTCAAAAAAAAGTTGCTCAGTGAGCATACACTGACTTCAGAGATTTGTTCCCTTTGGGCAGACAGATCTCCTATATCAATGCACCTCCATTTACTTCATCTCAAACAAATTCACAGTTATAATGTAACAGCCTGTTGTACACCAGTATTGTTAACATTAATTATGATATTAATCGTAGTTACAATCACAGCAATTCATTTATAAAAATCCGAGTAAACTTTTTCCGTTTATTACGCGAGCATTTAAAACCGTAAAGAGCGTAATAAGTAAAAGCCGTGACTGTAACTATAAACTCTTCGCGGAATACTTAATTAAACTAATTTTACATCTTCTGTTACTTCTCTCAAGTCACTAAGGGTTCCCATGAACCCACTTAGCTAATTTCTCACTTTTACGTTTTCTATCTGTCCGAACATGGTTCGGTCTCTGAATTTTTGCGGAAAATCTGCATGTCGTGAACCTCCCATCTTTTGGTATGTTATTCTAAACTTAATTACATTCCTAGGAAGCTATCACATGAGTTATTTTGATCTCGTCTGCTCCGGATATCGCCTTTTGAAGTTGGACAAGCAAAGTTGCCAGCCAACCCCAAAACAGCTCCAAACGTCCCCCACTAATTCAATTACTTTAGAAAATCCACTCAAAAAATTGCTCTAAAAATTTTATATAAATAACTAAACAACTCAATCTTCAATTTTATATATCATACACTTAATTTTACCGAGAAACGAAGCGGGAATAATTTTCCCAAAACTGGTCCAGAACTGCCACATGTGCAGTAAGCAAATGGGCAGTCTGTGTTATCTGCCTCCTCCAAGCCGACTTCCAACCCAGAATTTTACCAAATTTTACCACGAGATAGAAGACATCTCAACCTTCAAAATGGCGTATGGCACGCCCCTATCGGACCTCTGTGGAGGGAGATATTCTCTCCTGAAGTTAGCCTAAATTATGCCAATTTACCAAAATTTCGCCAGAGTTTCCTTTGTTTTTACAAAAATCCCTAAATTTGCAAATGTGTTCTAAGACCTCAAATGTACCTAATAATCAATGGGTGGCACACACAAGGACCAACAATGTCTTGGGGCACTTACAACCCATCATAGTTTATAGTTATTACACAATCTGTATCACATTACTTCCTTTATTAATACTTAACACATTTCAATCATCCAAGTTCATTTGCATGCATTTAATAATCATACACAATCAAAATCCTACAATAGGCCTATTTCCCTTCCATCATATTACATATGCTTCACATTACACAAGGTTCAAATACAATATTTACAATTATCCAAATTACAACATAATTCACAAGTCTCCAAATGTCATAAACTACATGTATCTAGACTTAGGCAAAAATAACATGAACAAACATGACCATAAATCTCATCCTATCAACATATACAATGTCCATGCCCTAAGTCTAGCCTAGGCCCAATGGCCATCAAAATGCAAAATGTATAAAGTCATCCAACGACTCATCCTACGAGCTTTTTGCCCGCTGCTCCTGCACCACTGCTACCTATCCTGAAATAAAGCCCCCAAGACTGGGTGAGATATACAAATATATCTCAGTAACCCAGAGGTTCTGGAGAATACTCCACCCAATGACTCACTTCGATGCATATAAATAATATAAAATAACATCTTGAAAAAATGGGATATAGCAAAGGATTTAGAGAAACTGGGGTACATATAGATACAAAATACGACGAAGCTGGAATGGTCGCTACCAATACCACGCAACGTCCTGCCTAATGGCTCGACATATAAGCCTACGGGTCTCATCCAAAGCGTGTTCCAAGAACATCCAACCAAGGTACCCCTCCCATCCGTATACACCCGTGACTTCCTAGTGTGCTCCTATCCGGATCACACACCACGAACCTAGGTCAACTGGAACTCCCTCTCGAAGACCTATCCAGTGGAAGTCCGAAACGCCCGAAGGCAAACTATTTACTGGCCAGAGACTCGGTACATCCTATGTACCAACATACATACTAAATGCATGATCATGTTATTCTACATTACTTACATACATTTCCTACCATCACCCTCAACGGGCATGGTGGAACACACAAGGGAATCAAGCCCCAGTACCAAGAGGTTATCTGTATAGTCCTCTTCACTTAGCTCCCAGTAATATATTCTTCGAGCTCTTTATACAGCAGAAATGCCTACACAGAGGACATTCCCAATTACTTAAAATTCATACAACACATGCAAGTTATCAATTACACAAGCATGGTTCCAACTACTCACCTCAATCCCACTTGGTCCAGGACCAAGGGCAATCCACCGAACTCACGGTTCGAGGTTTAAATCAACGTACGGCAACCTACAACAAGCATGTACGAACCGTCAATACACGGCAAATCCATCAAAATACGAAAACGTCAAAAATCACCCCCCACACTATGTAGGTTCGGCCAACAAGGTGATAATTTATATTTTATTTTTCTAAATTTTCTTTCTCATTTTCTTAGGCATCCTTAGATCACCAAAAGGCCATATCAAGTGCCACTTTTCATTTTTCGTCATCCAAATGTCGTTTTGCCTAATATTTTGTTCTATGTCCAATTAATCACTCAACACTACCAAACATTTTTACATTGGTTTTTCCAACCTTCCAACCACCACACAACTCATCTAATTACCTTACCATACAGAACACATCATCCAACCAATTTTTCAACATAATTTCCTCTCTTTTTTCCTTAATGGCCGAAATCAACATAGCCCTCACCAAGGGTGATTTATTCCAAATCAACTCTTCCTCACCTCATACAATCCCATTTTGACACCATACAACTATACAACAATCCAATTATACAATCCTATCAAAATTTCAAAACATAAAGTCATGGCACCATCAAAATTTCCTAAGTTAAAAATCATATTTTTCACCAATAATTTTCATTGCATTTATAGCTCTAATACATCATTCTAAGACATTATCATCTAATACACATTTTCCATTTGAGCTCTCTAACAACACAAATCAACAAAAGCCCCTTTAGGGTTCATGAAAATAAACCATCAAATTAATCCATGAGAGGTGTTGAAACTTACCCACAATTACGTCACAAGACTCCTCCTAGAACTCCACAAGCAATGGCTTAAGAAATCAACCCCAAAATCACAAAACTCCAAGAAAATTCGTGGCTGTATATGCCCTTTTTCTCAAAATAGAGAGAGTTTCAAGGGAAACTAATCGGTGAAACGGGTTCGGGTGATGATTTCATCGAATTTCAAGACAAGAATCACTCGATTCAGTTAAGATTTGAGGAAGTTATGAGATGAAGAAAATCAAACTCAACAATAGTGTCCAAGGGGGGTTGCAGGGTTTGGGCAAGGGGAAAGGAGAGAGAAAATGGTGACTAGTGTTTAACTTAGGTGGCTTAAAGGGAAATATCTTCAGTACTACTGTAGTACTAAAGACTCAGTGCATCATTTACTTAATTTAGAAATGATAATATATATTTTTTTACCATTTTACCCTTCTTTATATGGTTATTTTCCTCTAAACAATCACTTTTTTCTACTTTTAGTAAAGGAGTACATACTACAGTAGTACCAAAGATATGCTTGGCTTAAAGGGCTTTTAAGTGAGGTGGGCCCCACCGCCACCTCACGCGATTTCAAAATAACTTGAATTTTCCCTCCGATTTCGCTAAACGTCCATAAATTCACAACCTATTTAGAAACTCTAATTTTTAATATTAACCATTGTCCTTTAATTACCCTTGTTAAGATGAATCCTGAGTTTTCCGGTCGTTCAGAGAAAATGTTGTTTTAAGTTGTTGCGCGCGTCGTAGGAACGCTTCCCCAAACTTACTAATTTCCGTCAAATTTCATCAGAAATTATATTTCCTAGTTCTATAAACCATTTAAAACCTGTACTCAAAATCTAGAGCTCAAAACTCAATCGGCACCTTTTACGGTGCAATCGTACCGCGGTATTTTTACCCGGTAAAAACACTATTCACTGAATTTTCTGAAACTTGTCTGTCCGCTCAATTTTTCGTTCTGAATCCATTCCAGGGTTACTTTTATCATCTGAGACCTTCTACTAAATCTCCTTCCTAGGGTTGTGTGCATGGCTAATTTATCATTTTGTCATTTCTTTGTATTTTAGCCTAATTTTCAGGACTTTCATTAATCCTTCCATTTAATCCTCACTTGATATTTTAATATATATATATATATATATATAGGTTATTGTGCCTACTCCCTATTTGTCTACCTTTACCTACCCCTCTCATCACCGTTGGATTACAATTTGATCTAACGGTTCATATTGAAAACATAAATAAAACCCTTTTACCTCCTTCTTCTCTCCTTCCCCTTCTCTCTTCCTACGCAATACCTAATTGAAATTTTTATGTCCTTCATCGCCGATATCTGCCGCGCTTGTAGCTGTGAATTTTGGTTAAATTTCTGAATTTGTTAAATCATCTAGCTTGAAAAGCACCCTTGAATTTCATCTAACTTCCCCTGAATTTCAAAAAGCAAGGGATGGTGATAGCCCATTCATGGATAGTCTGATATTGTTGATTAAATTTCATTACAGGAAGCTATATTGTTGATTAAATTTCATCGACTAATGGACATGCTTATGGATCGTGAGGTACAGTTCATCTGATTCGTCCATGCAAAATTCTTGAAAACATTTGCAAGAAAGGTAATAGCATTGCTCACCTCTCTTTTTTGTTTGGATTCTGGTTTTGCTTTGGATTTTTTTTAAAAAAAAAATTGCTTGAATCTTTTTACAGAGTAACGTGACACTTGAGTGGGTGTTTCAAATCTGAGGTGTAATTCAAGAAGGAAGGATACGTTCTTCGTCGCAGGGGATGAGAGAATAGGTGGAGTCTGAGAGAGAGGATGGAGAGCGAGAGAGAGAGAAAAGGATAAAAGGGTTTTATTTATGTTTTCAATATGAACCGTTAGATCAAATTGTAATCCAACGGTGATGAGAGGGGTAGGTAAAGGTAGGCAAATAGGGAGTAGGCACAATAACCTATCCCATATATAATTTAGAATTGCGAGGTGTTATATATAACACACAATTACCCCTTTGGGCAGGAAATTGCATGAAATAACCCAAAATTATTTCTCAAATTTTACAAAGAAATTTTCACAAACCAATATAAGTAATCCCACTTTGGTGGAAATTACCCATACTAATTCATGAAAACTCTTACACCGAAATTAATTTTCTCTTGCCCAAAACCACAACCCAATCCACAAGGTGGATCTCAGTTTTCTGAATCTGATTCTCGAGATGGCATGCGAAAGAGTATCAAGAGATCCAAGAATGGGGAGGAATTTTCCCCTGATTCATCCAATCGAGGAGCAAGTTTGGGAAATCTGATGGACCGGGTTCCGTCAGGCAAACCCAAGTCGTTCGCGGAGGCTCTTCGATCGGAAGGTGGCTTGTTGGGGGGGGACGATTCTTGGCATGAAGAGCTAGATGATGATAATAGCGAACCCCTGGACCCTAAATTAGGTGTCATAAACGAACTGGGTTTTCAAACAATATATGGGGAAGACGGCTCAGTCAGGTTTCGCTGCACAAAAGAAGCAAAACAGAGGCTTAGAAGCCCCTGGAAAAATGCAATTATTGTAAAGTTGCTGGGGAAAAAGGTTGGGGTCATGTATATGAAAAATAAGCTGGTCAGCTTATGGGCAAAATCAGGTTCCATCATAGTAGCTGATCTGGGGAATGACTTCTTCTCTGTGAAATTCTCGAGCCTGGAGGATCTTAATCTGGCCTTAAATGGAGGTCCCTGGGTGCTGATGGGTCATTATCTGGCAATAAGAAGATGGGAGCCCTTCTTCAACCCCCATAAAGCAAATATCCATCGTGTGGCTGCGTGGATTCGTCTTCCAGGTATACCTCTTGAGTTTTGTGTTATCCCTGTTTTAAAGATGATTGCAAACTCTGTTGGTAAAGTTCTTAAGATTGATAAAACCACTTCATTGGGTGATAGAGGGAAGTTTGCGAGGGTTTGTGTTGAATTGGACCTCTCTAAACCTTTGAGAGGGGAATTCATATTGGAAGAGGAAGTATTTAAGGTGGAATATGAAGGATTGTACCTGATTTGTCTTCACTGTGGAAAATATGGACATAATTCTGAAAAATGTCCGGATTTTACTAAACCTGCTGAGAGCAGTAACACACAGGAACCAGTTGTTGAAAAAGTGCCACCTATTGCCAACCATGGTGTGGGACCTTGGATGGTAGTGCAAAAGAAAAAATTCCCAAAGAACCAACATCCAAAGAAATCTGAAGGAAAGGCGGATAGAGCTTTTGGAGATGATATCTCCAATAAAAGAGGCTCTAGCCAGGCTAATCAAGAGCCTATGATCAATCCTGGTCCAGCTGTTCCGAAAAATACCAATAGCAATTCAGTTGTGGGAGCTAGAATGAATGTGTACAAGGAGAATGAAGGGGCTACTCCTCTCAAGACTAAGCCTCAGGTTCCAATCAGGAAATCTCCATCAGCTCAGAAAAGGACTGCTGGGAAGTCAATCTATAAGCCTAAATCTTCTGAGAAGACAGAATCCTTTATTTTCACTACTGCTTCTAAGTCAGTAGGGAAAAGCTCTAACTCTGTAGAGCTCCCTTCATCCAGTAATCCCACTAAACTGCGTCCTCAGAATTATGTCAACACGATTCCGGTTTGCCGTCTTGGAAAAGAGCCTATTCTGATTGAGGTAGAGAAGGATCTGTGTGATAAGATTGCTGCTTCTAATCTTAGTGATATGCCTGGTCAAACTACTAGTAGTGATCTATGTATGGAGGATAACAAACCTTCGGATATGGATACTACTCAATCTAGTAGTGATGTTCAATTGAAAAAAAGGGAACCTCCTGATAAAGAAGGGAATGATGGAATGGAGATGGAAAAGAATTCAACCATGAATGAAGCTGCTCATATGATAGAGAGTGTTCAGGGGCTCAGTAACCCTGACCATGATCTAGTTATCCAATGAATTGCCTAGTTTGGAATTGTAGGGGTGCTGCAAAGAAATCTTTCAAGACATCCCTAAGTAATTTCGTAAGGAAATATAAGGTTGGCTTGGTTGCTATTTTAGAACCGAGAATTAGTGGGGCTATTGCTCAGAAAAAGATTAAACAGCTGGGTTTCAATAATTTTGAATTAGAGGAAGCTGTGGGTTTCTCAGGTGGTATCTGGATCCTGTGGAAGGAAGATGCTTTCAATATAGAGATAATAGAAAAAAATAGCCAGTTCATTCACATGTATTGCTCGATTAGTTCAGGGAATTCTTTTTCCTTAACTGTGGTCTATGCCAATCCTAGGGAGGATATTCGTGAGGAGCTATGGCCAAATATTAAGAGGATTAGAAACATTGTGGGTGGTCCTTGGGTCATAATGGGAGACTTCAATGAAATTGCTTCAGTTAATGAAAAAAAAGGTGGAGCCCCTGTCAATACTGCTAGATGCCAGAAATTCTCCTCTTTCCTTAATGATTGTAATCTTTTGGATCTCGGCTGTAAAGGTTCTAAGTTTACCTGGAAGGGACCTAAATGGCTTCATCTTGACAGGGTTTTCAAAAGATTAGACAGAGTTTGTGTAAATGCAGATTGGAGAGTTGCTTTTGATGATGCTTATGTGAGATCCTTGCCCAGGCTTAATTCTGATCATAATCCTTTGCTCCTAACCTTGTCTACAAAAGAAAATGGTAAGAAGGATAGGCCTTTCAGATTTCTGGTGGCTTGGCTTGAGCATTCTTCCTTTTCCCACTTTCTCAAATTTGTTTGGAAACCTCATCTTAAAATTAACCAGAGCTTGTATAAACTGGTTAACCCTTTAAAGTCTTGGAATAAAAGGGTATTTGGGTGTATTCAGATTAGAAAGGAGTTCCTACTTAATAAATTGCATGAAATTCAACTGAATACCAATAATCAGCTGGATCAGTTTAACTCAGACCTAGACAAGGCCCTCCAGGAAGAACTGAACCGAGTGTTGGATCAAGAAGAAGCTCTTTGGTTTCAAAAAGCTAGATGCAATTGGATAAAAGATGGAGATCGGAACACTAGATTTTATCATACGACTACTATCATCAGGAGGGCTAGGAATAAGATCCTAGAGTTAAAAAATGATGAAGGTCATCCTGTTAGAGAAGAAGGAAATCTGAAGAAGCTTATTTTAGGGTTTTTCAATAACCTGTTCGCAGAAGAAAACTGTAATAGACCTTGGGCTGTCACTAGTGTTAACTGGCCTGGCCTTGTTGAATCTGATCTGAAGTTGATTAATGAGCCCATAACTGATCTTATGATTAAGGAGGCTTTTTTTTCCATGGGTGGTCTCAAAGCTCCTGGCCCTGATGGATTCCCAGCTCTTTTCTTCCAAAAAAATTGGGATCTCCTGAAGAAGCAAGTGGTAGAGTGTGCCTCTCATATCTGGAAGAATCCAGGTGATGTTAGGGATCTCAATAAAACCTTACTTGTCTTAATTCCAAAACTTGCTAAACCTGAAAGAATTTCTCAATTTCGGCCTATAGCTCTTTGCTCAGTGTTATATAAAGGTATCAGTAAAATTATTGTTGGGAAGCTGAAACCCATTCTAAACAAGCTAATCTCCCCTCACCAAGTCAGCTTCGTTCCCAATAGGCAAATTCAAGACAATATTGTTATTGCTCAGGAGATGGTTGATTCTATGAATAGAATGAAAGGTAAGCGAGGCTTTTTTACTATAAAGATTGATCTCGAAAAAGCCTATGATCGCATGTCCTGGAGTTTCATCCATATAGTGCTTAAGGAGATTAGTCTTCCTGATCAATTTGTGAATCTCATCATGCATTGCATCTCTACTACTAAGCTGGAAATCCTTTGGAATGGTGCTAAGTCAGGCAGAATTTCTCCTAGCAGAGGCCTTAGACAAGGGGACCCCATATCTCCCTATATCTTTGTTCTGTGTATGGAGAAGCTGTCTCATTTAATTGCTGACTGCATTAATAGAGAGGAGTGGAAGCCCATGAAAGCTGGGAAAGGTGGTCCAATTATATCTCACCAGCTTTTTGCAGATGATTTGCTTCTTTTCGGTGAAGCTAGCATTAATCAGATCAAGACTATTCTGAACTGTCTTGCAATCTTCGGTGACATGTCGGGGCAAAAGGTTAGTTACCCCAAATCAAGCATTTTCTTCTCTAAGAATGTTTCTTCTGAGCTGGCTATTCTATTGTGGAGATAAGTGGCTTTGCTCATACTAGGAATATTGGCAGATACCTGGGCTATAGAATGAAGCATGGTAGAATAAATAAACTACATTATGGAGAGATCATGGACAAAGTAAATGGGAGACTCCAGGGCTGGAAAAAGAGCTGCTTGTCTATGGCAGGGAGAGTGACATTAGCTAAATCAGTCATTTCAGCTATTCCTATGTTTCATATGCAGAATAACCTTCTCCCAAAGGGCATCTGTGATGAGATAGAAAGAATTCAAAGGAGTTTCATTTGGGGAGACACTGATAATCATAGGAATCACCATGCGGTAAGGTGGGAGCAGCTCCAGATGGACAAAAAGCAAGGTGGTTTGGGGATCATCAATCTTAGAAAGCAAAATGAAGCTTTCCTGCAAAAATGTGCCTGGAAGTTAATTCAATCCCCTGACCACCTGTGGGCTCAAGTGCTAGTGGCTAAATATGGCAGAAATAAAGAGTTGTTAAAGGAGGTATCTTCTAAACCGTATGATTCTCATTTATGGAAAAGTTTATGCAAAGTCTGGCCAGATCTGTTAAGTAACATCTCTTGGCAGATTGGTAATGGGAAGAAGGTTGATTTCTGGAAGGATGATTGGGCTGGTCTCAACACTAGCTTAATTTCGTTAGCAATTGTTCCTCTTTCAGCTGAGACTGTTGATCTCAAAATAAACCATAATTCTTTCTCTTCAGGAGAGGAATGGAATACGCACTTTCTCTTTAACCATTTTAATGAAAGTGTAGTAAACCAGATTATGGCTATTCCTCATCCTGATGGGGAAGCAGGAGAGGATTGTGTTAGCTGGAGAAATTTGCTTCCAGGTCAGTCTATAGTTAAATCGGCTTATAGAAATCTGACCTGTCCTAACTCCCTCTCTAGTGATAGCTGTTGGGACCGGATATGGAGTTGGAAAGGGAAAGAGAGAGTTAAGCTTCTTTTGTGGAAAATGCTCCATGGTAGGATGCTAACTAAAGACTATATCAGCAAATGGAGTGATTCCTCTAATAGCTGCCCCTCTTGTCCTGATCTAGCGGAGACCCTGCTCCATGCTTTTAGAGACTGTAATAAAGCTAAAAAGGTCTGGCTAATACCTTTGTTGCATCCTCTTCCTCCTGGTTTTTTCACCTCAAGCTGTTCCAAAGAGTGGATTATCCTCAATTTGAATATAAAGAATACCCATGCCAAGGACTGGAGGGACTTTTTCTTTACCGTTTGTAATTTCTTATGGTATTGGAGAAATAAAGAGCTTCATGAAGGCTTTGTAAAGAGACCTGAAGACCCTTCTCCTTGTATTGCTGAATCAATTAGAGGTTTAAGGTGCTGTAACAGAAAATGGTTAACAAAAGTTGATCCTATATACCCCCCATCAGATCCTCCCCTGCCTGGATTGCTCCAACTCAAGGTTATTTAAAATTAAATGTTGATGGTGCAGTTTCTAATGAGAGAGCTGCATGTGGGGGATTATTGAGAGACTGGGATGGGAATTGGGTTTCTGGTTTCTCTGTCTTTATTGGTTCCTGCTCCCCTTTGCAAGCTGAACTCTGGGCTATTTTACATGGGTTGGAGTTTGCTTGGAAATCTGGTTGGAAGAAAATTATTCTTGAATCAGATTCTGCTCAAGCCATTGGCCTTCTTACCATGACTGGTAATGACACTCGAAAGCTACCTCTGGTAACTAAGATTCGAGCTGCTCTCAATAAGGATTGGTCTGTCTTGTTGATGCATATTTCTAGGACCTGTAATCATTGTGCGGACTGGCTAGCGAAGAAAGCAATGGATGATCCTTTTGGTTTATCCACTATTACATCCCCTCACAGTGAGCTACTTAATCTTCTTACTGCTGATATGCTGGATCCGGGAGTCATCACTCCAGCTGCAAGATGCTGAGTTTGTTTCTTCTGAGTCGATGGTTTTTAGTTTTCTTTCTGTCTTGCTTTTTCCTGTTATTGTTTGTTTTCTTTTGTTTCGTTTGTCTGTTTCGTGGGGCAATGCCCCATGTATTTACCAAAAAAAAAAAAGTGCAATATCTCCACAGATAATGAATCAAAAATAATAGCATTTCTAACAAAATTGTGCACTCAAATAATTCAAGCGAAAACATGCACCTCAATAAACAAATATATTATAGCAAGCATTAGAACGGAGAGAAATCGATATTATATCATAACCACATCCAAGTCACACATCATATGATGAAAAATATTGCAAATTGATTTTTACATTATATTTTTCTTCAAAATATATTCAGAAAAAATAATGAAATATAATATAAAATTCAACATACCTCTAGCCATAAAAATCTCAAATCAAATATTCATATAACAAAATCTGTCTAAATATAAACACATAAATATCATATGCATTATTCAACAAATTTCTAACTTTTGATGTATGTATCTAATTAACTGGCTTAGCTCCCAATATAAATAAAAAAGGTTCCCATAAAAAAATTTCTGAGGGAAGAGTAGTAAATAATTCTTCATAATATTATATCAACAAGGTGCCAACAGATATAATATCATAACAATTTTTTTTTAAACATGTCAATGCTCAACAACACACTCCAACTTCTAATTACAAAGTTCACAAATCAATTGTGTTATAATAAAATTTGTTTGGAAAACATACATAACAGCAACAGTATTATTTATTTTAAATATCACAAAAGCATGGAACCATAATATTGACCAAGCTGCTGATTTTTTAAATATAATGCAAATTATCACATTTCTTTAATAAAACCATTATTTCTGAAATGCTCAAATTAATAATCTTTAATAAGATGATTTAAAAAAGGCTTGAGACTAGGGGTGTTAACGGGCCGAGTCGAGCCGAGCCGAGTTTTGATCTTAAAAGGTTAAGCCTGAGTTTAAATATGTCAGTCTGACCAGGCCTGTTACCTGTTATGAATATAATTATTGTACTGTGGCCTATCTTATTTATAAAAAATAAAAACCTGGTTTAACCTGTTAGCCTGTTTAAGAAAAAATACAACAAAAATTTATCCAAACATAATATATATCCAAACAAAATAATATATAACAAAATTATTCAAAAAAAATTGTTTAATCAATAAAATGAGGTGAGATGGATTGAGGAGAGACAAAAGACTATTACAAGTAGTATAAAAAATATAAAATAAAAATAGAAATTAATTTACAAGGCCAGCCTGGGAGGCTCTAAGGCCAAGCTTTTGAATTGGAACGGGCCGAGCCGAGCCGAGCTTTGTTCTTAAAAGGCTATGCCTGTGTTTAGATGTGTCAGCCTGACCAAGACTGTTGCCTGTTATAAATATAACTATCGGCCTGTGGCCCGATTTATTTACAAAAAATAAAAGCCTTGTTTAGCCTGTTTAAAAAAATAAGAGAACAAAAATTCAACAGCATTAGTAATTCCATAAATATTTATAAATTCAATTTATATCCAAACAACACAATATATAACAAAATCATTGAAAGAGTTTGTTTAACCAATAAAATGAGGTGAAATGAATTAAGGAGGAAGATATGGCTATTACAAGTAGTATAAAAAATATAAAATATAAATAAAAAATAATATACTAAGCGAGCCTGAGAGGCTTTAAGACTGAGCTTTTGAATTGGAGTCTGGGGCCTTTTTATTAAACGAGCTTTTGTACAAGTCCAAGTCTGGTGCCAACAACCAATTTTAGACATGTAACCGTAGGCCCTCACGAGCCGAGCCAAAGGTCCGTGATTTGTTTAGCTCCCTTACTTGAGACTCATTTACTTTGAACAATGTTGGGTCAGATTCTATGACAGGTTTTAAGCTTTCAATCAAGGGTGAAGTGTGTATCATTTTAAAGGATATAAGATTGTGTCATTTTAAGAGAGAGAGAAAGAGATAAATAAAGAAGGAGAGAGAGTTGATAAAAAAATTAAAGGTGTGGATCCTATCTCTTTATGAGAGTGAAACGATATAAATTGAGTTATTTAAAAGGATAAACATTTTTTTCGTTATATCAAAGACAAAAAATATGCTTTTTCTCATTAATGTATATCAATAAAAATATATTATATACAAACTCCATGTCTGTTTGAAAAAATTGTATATCACTTTGAGAAAACAAACTCCTGACAAATTGCTTTATCCTTTGAATGGTCCAATAAAATATGTTTCGGGATTCTCTGTCGTATCTATTTCAAATGCTCCATAATCATGAAAGCAAGCATCGAAGTTTTATGCTTATAATGTAAAAAATTAGGGATTTAAAATTGGATTCATATAAGGGAAATCAACTTATCATGTTACCGCAAAACTACTTTTCCTTCCTGCAGAAACATTGAAAATGAGAATGGGGATTATTTATATTTTTGATTGACTTTTTTAGTAGGTCCCACCATAATTTTCTATGTCCACGAAATTTAACACTTGTCCTATAACATGACAAGTTGATTACCTTTCATAAAATCCCCAAAAATCATTTGAGTTTGATTAAATAAAATAAAATAAATATAGGGCAAGAAATCCCAAAATATGCAATTATGTCCAACACCAAATAATTGGGTCCTAATCATATAATATAGGTTCTAATACCAAATATAAGAATTTTCATAAAATAGGATTATATGATTTTAGAACACCAAAAGGTTTAGACTTACTTATTGACGGCATGATTCTTGATACCTCAGTTGTAATGTTTGCTCCGGTATTCCTGACAATGGAAAGATCAGGATCTTCCTCTGCAATTCACACCACTCCCTGATCACAACCGTCGATAGGGCGAGTTGTTGAGTGACGGTTTTCCAATATTCTGTGAATGCAGAGGGGACCTAGCCAACTTATTGACCCTAGTCCGCTTCCCATCATGGGTCTATGGGTTAAGCCTACACTATTACTCATACTAATCAGTTTACAGATATCCAAGCCCAAACAAAAGAATCACTTAAGTAAATGGACTTTATACTGCACCCCTATATGACTTAGCCTATTTTTATTAAAAACAAAAAAATTACAATTGATTGAAGCCCATAATTATTATAAAAATGTCTAATAGTTGCTTCTCCAATCCGACCACTAGTTAAGGTTTGTGAAGCGAATGAGACACCATTGATTTATTTTATTTTCCTTTCGATTTCAACAGCTATTTCTTGGGTTCCTTCTTCATTGAAAAATGGGTTTGTTATGTATAGCACATCATGTCATAATTTAATTCCTGCTGTTATATAGCACATTATATCATTAGCGCTATTTAGAACTTCCCAAGCAAGCAAAACTTCTTAAGTACTACCTGCACGCTCTGTTATTTCATTCTCTTAAACTCATTATCGATATTCACTCAATGAATTTACAGTGACATTTTGCCCAAATTGATCTCTGTAAGGATAATAATCAACAACCATCATTAAATTAAGAGTACAAGAGAGCAAATATAATTCCTAGCGGGAACTTGGAAATAATAGCTATATATATGTTCATAAGATGATCTTCTCCCTATATATGTCAGTTTTTTTATAATAGTAAAACAATTAATGTCCTCTTAGGAACCAATTACAGATTCCAAAGTTCATAATGGGGTTAATTACAAAAAAATAAAATAAAAAAAAAATCATAAATGGTGGTTAATATATGAGAACGAGTCACTGGACCTCCAAATAGTTTTTGTTCATGGAAAGAAGCTATATTGATTTGACTGATAGCGACCCCAAAGTGTTGGAATTCATATTCTAATAAAAATGTGAGTACCAAACTTACGCCACCTAAAGTTTATTCACGATAAAACTTTCCAAAAATAAAAAAAATAAATAAAAAAACACAATACAACGGGTGCTCAGACAACGCATACGACAATGCAACCACCGTGTAACCTTCATTCATATGTCTAAATTCTAATTTGGGTCCGAGTGGTAGGACTCGTGTCCTTATCCATTTAACTTGTTCATTTTTTGTTTTAATCTATGTAATTATGTAGCCCACTAGAATGGGCCAATTCAAACATGGTAGGGGCCCAAGATCTACTTTACACCTAAAGAAGTATCTGTATTAGAATGAAAAGCTTGACATTTCAACAACTAAGAAACAAGTTGATATTTATTTATGGGGTTTTCGTTTGTCTTTAACATGATATAAAAAAGTTTCCTACACACATAATATCTTATGGGGCCCATAATTTTTAAAGCAAAAAAAAAATTTAAGCACGCAAAACGAATCTCTATAACATTACAGAATCACTTTTCTTATAACATAATTCTTATAAAACTCTTTATTTAACGTTCAACTCGGTTCTTATTTGCCCAATGTTTTTGTTATCTTACATTTTTAACTATTGTATTCTATAACAATTATCTAAATCTATAATACTGTTAAATATGCAGGGATCAAGCCTTTAGAATATTGTAGAATTTCCCTTACAGTAAGTAATTTAGGCTGTACCAGAAGCAGAAAGTGTTCCAGGTTAAGAGTACTTTCAAGTTTCAACTACGGAGTTTTTTTTGGGTGAATCTAAAACTCACTTCAAGTTCAAGGCCACAACTCATTACTAGCACTTTGCCCTGCCTCATGGGGAACGTGACTAAAATTGGAGGTCTCATTTTCAAGGTAGTTGAAGTTAGAAAGAGATGGCCCATTTGGCTTAAATTTCAAATAAATTGACATTTAAAAAAAAAAAAACTTATTTATATTTAGAAATAAAAATTCTAGTTAGTTTTTTATTTAATTACTTTCAAAATGAAAATATAAGATATTTGAGACTTTTATCTTACAACTAATTTAATTATGGTTAGATCAAAATCAAATTAACAATTATAAATAATATTAATTTAGAGCTATTAATTTGATTTTGATCCAACTATAATAAAGTGGTTGTAAGACAAAAAATATTGCAAGTATAATATCTCTCAAAATATATTTTTTTAAATATTCATAGGAAAAGTTAAATTTCCACTTTGTGGGAATTGATTTTGAAAAAATACTCAAACATGTACAATATAATAGAATTGATTAATTTGGGTTACTGAAATTTATTCTATAGCTAATCTAGAATAAAATACAAACTAACACATTAATAGGTTTATAGAATTAATTCTAGCCACACTAAGATTCATTAGTTGTTTGAATTGAATGGGAATTTCTTAGATAGCATTATCTTTCATAGGCACTATATTCAATATTATAATGTATAAGTTATGTGAATATATTGATCTTTTTTGGAAGAATAACAATAATTATTAGAAGAATAAATATATTAACAAATAAGTTAACACATATCATATGGTGAATTAAATATCTATAATAGATAATTATTATCTAAAGCTTTCTCCAAATTATATTTGAAAAAGTGAATTTAGCATAAATATGTGCCTTGTATCTTTGCCTCAGAAGAAAATTTGCCTGCTAAATTCAGATTATTCGCCTTTTCATAAAAGGGTTTTATTTTTCTTATATTGCATGAGACAACATGTCTCATGCAACGCACAAAGAATGAGTGAGTGGGATCAATTTTTTATTTTCTCTTTTTCTTTTTTAGTGGATCTCACCAACTTTTGTTGTTATATGAGACAACTTGTCTCATGCAGCATGAGAAAAATAAAACCCTTTCATAAATAGACAACATATAACACAATCCTCTCACGGAGGAAAATATTTTCTATGTTCCAGGACCATCCAATGATTTGGTGTTCTCTCTCACAACATTAATTTTTCCTTCGCTTTTTACCGCTGCTATTTTTCTTCTTTTCCAATTTTACCTTCTCATTTACACTAAAGAACCACCTAAAAATAATGGTCCCGCCCTATAATAAATTCTCTCCGGAGGAGCACGCGGCCAGAGAAAGAGAACAAAAAAAGTAAAAACAATAATAAGAATAAGAATAATAAATGGATGAGATAAAAAAAAATCCGTGAAGAGATTTTTTAGAGCAAAATGTTAGTATTTTATAAAAGTGTATTATTTTTCTGTAGCAGCGTTAAGAAAATAATATTTTTCTCAGAGACAAAAAAAAGTAGGACCCATTACTATTTAAAAAATATTAGTGGAATCCAATATAAATCATAGAATCAAATCACGTCGATGAAATATTGTAGTGAATCTGAATTTTTGTATGACGGTAAAATTTTCCTTAAATTAAAAGAAATTTTTTATAGAATAGTAATAAGACCTGCAATATTATATGGAGCTGAATGTTGGGCAGCATATAGGCAACATGAGCATAAAATGGAAGTAGCGGAGATAAGGATATTAAGGTGGATGCGTGTTTATACGAGAATGGATAAGATAAGATAATAAATGAAGATATTCGACTAAAGGTAGGAATACTACTGGTGGCTGAAAAGATGAGAGAACATAGATTGAGTGGTTTGGGTACGTAATAAGAAGGCCCCTGGATGCTCCCATAAGAACAAAAGTTTGTTACCAAGAGCTCAACACAAAAAAGTAGATGTAGATCGAAACTTACTTCTGGGGGAATGTAGTAAAACAAGATTCTATAGAGTGAGATATAGATTGACGGACGACATGCCTTAGAACGGAATGGAGAAAAACTATAAACATGGTGGAGGGTTAGATCCGGTGTTATTTCTATGTTCCAGATGGTCCTTTATTAGTCTTTTTCCTCTTCATTTTCCCTCTTCTTCATTTCCATTTATTTTTTACTTATATATATATATATATATATATATATATATTATTTTATTTATTTATTTATATTTATATTTTCCTTTTTTCAACCTTCTTGTATTTTTTTTTTTTTTGGTAAATGTTTTTTTGTATCTTTTATTTGGGTTCATCTACCACCGATCTCAATTAAATTGGAATAAAGATATTATTGATATTGATGTTGATCTTGATTAATGAAATCCAATGCAGTATCTTGATAGTTTTATGTCCGTGGCAAATAAAGTTTTTCTCCCAGGAATTACTTTTGAGGTTGTTCGTTTCATTATTAAGAAATAGAGTGCTGTGACAAACAATCTGTTCGGAATTGTATACTCAGTATTTCAACTTTTAAGGTGCCAAGCTGGAAAAACTATGACTTTCCCGCGACAACTAATTCTGATAATGAAGTGCAGGTTGCAACTTTCCTTGCATGTGCTGCACTGTTTTAATGTCTTCATATGATTTGACATCTTGTTTTCTCCAATCATTTTGTTTGATGAAAATTGTCGAATTTTGCTAGTTGCAAATACGCATGATATATCCTAAGAAATTGTCGAGTGGTATACTATATACTTCAGCTTGGAGGTCCTGGATTTCAGTATTACTTTAGGAATTGGAAATTACTTGTGTTTATAATATACACATGTTAAATATTTAGTTTAACTTAAAAGTATAAGTTGGACAATATAAATAATTATTTTAACATAAAAATTTAAGTTATTAACTAAAAATGTCAATGGCTATTGTTCTGTCTAGATGATAGAGATGTCTAGCCCAAGGCTAGTAAATTGATATTGATCGGGTTCCCTCTCTAAGGTATTTATGAAGTAAATATCTTGAGATTACAGATCACTATAACATAATAATGGCGTTAGCCAGAGGAGTGATGTGTATGCACAGTGACAATATAACTATAAGAGAGAGAAATTAGGTCATACCTATAGGTTTTACTTCCTATTTATAGAATTTTACCAATGGATATATGAATTTTGGGCTTCTATTTATAAGCTCAATTGTCCTCTTACATAAGTGTCACATAACTACCTTTGTTGGGCCTTTAGATATATGTTTTATATTTTTTATATTTGTCCATAAAAAAAAGTTCTTATAGTTGCATCTGTCTAAATAACTATCTTATATGTCTTCTATAGTTGCCTTTAAATCGATTTCCTGAGGTGTGTGTATTTGTCACATATATATTAGATGAAGAGTTGAAGAATATTTGAGTTAGTGCGTTTAATATTTTAAAAAACACTTCATACATTGGTATGGGGTTATTTTCATAACTAGTTATTAACTCTCTTCTATTTTCTTATATTGTTTTAAGATTAGTTTCTGTATTTTCATTTATCACAATACGATTGTTCATTTTGTTTAGATGCTTGTTTTTGAAATATTTACAATGGTAAATCCAATGATCAGTCACACAAAGACAAGTTTGTTATACAGTAAATATAAAAAAAAAAGTTGGCAGGCAAACCCTCCTTTTTGGCGGGCTGGGTATATAACTGTCAATATTTTATAACAGCGTGTAATAGATTTTTATATTTAAAAATAATAAATTATGCATAATTTATATTTTTCACATATAATTTAAAAATAAATAAATAAAATTATAAATGTAATTTTACTTTGGTTTTAGGGAAAAGTAATTCTCTAGTCAATGGAGATATGTTATCTCTGGTGAACCTAAAACGACGTCGTTTTGAGGTTGAGAATTTTTTTTTTTTTTTTTGTAATTTTAATTTATTTAAGAGCTATATTTGTCTTTATCTTTATAATTTTTTAATCTTATAACCCTAAAATGATATCATTTTAGATTCATTGGAGATAAAATCGGAGAAATACTTTTCCCTTGATTTTTTAAGTAAGGGTTCGCTTTTTCTACCGTTACTACAGATAAATTATCTGCAGTAAGCCCAATACAACGTCATTTTGGGGCGAAATCATGGTGTTTTTGTAATTAAAATTTGTTTCAAGGTTATAATAGTCTTTATATTTATAATTTCTTAAGATTTCAATTCCAAAACGACGTCGTTTTAGGAAGAAATACAGATAACTTATCTGCATTAACTACAGAAACATTTTTCCTTTTAAGTATATATATTCAAGTCTTTGGTTTTTTTATTTTTTTGGTAACCATTCAAGTCTTTGGTTTTAACTTTGGTATTACTCCACAGTTTATTTGGGGTTCATAAATAATATTATAAATTATTAAATGTATATATATATATATATATATATATATATATATATATATATATATATATATATATATATATATATATATATGACAAAAATATTTCTCAAGTTGCTTGAGATATATTTATCTCTGGTTTCTTCAAAACTACGTTGTTTTATTTATTTATTTTCTTATATTAATTAATTCACCTTTAAATGGTTATGATTCTCTTTTTATCTCTTTTCCTTTAACATCATTGATCCATCTTTGTACGGTTATGATTTAGTGTTCGGAGATAAAGTTATCTCAACTCAAGCAGATTGAGAAAGATGAGTCATACACACACACACACAAATATATATATATATATATATATATATATATATATATATATATATATATTATAACACAAGATTTAATTAGTAGTATATCTGAAATTCATTTTCTTTACACCTAGGTTTATTAAATTTTAATTTTAGAACCTTAAATTTTTATTATAAGTTAACAATTTTACATGTGTAATGTTCTTTTTCTCTTTGGTCTCATCTTTTGTTTTTGCCATCACTTTAACTTCTGTGAACTTTTTCCTTGAATTTTCTATAATCAGTGCTTCAATCTCATTCAAGGTATGTCAACAGGAAAAGAAGTCAAGTATATTATGGTTGAATTTAATAAGAAACAAAAGGCTAAGGCTCAAAGGGGCTAGCAATGGAATTTTTTTTCTTCAGGAAAGCTATTTGGCCAAGTAGTTAACAAGAAAGAATTTCCTTTATCATTTCAGATCATGCATGCATTACAGAGAAATAGATCAAGTTCTAGAATATTATTACAATGAGGTCTCTCTATAAAGAAAATTTACTGTATAGGCTCAAACCTCACGGCTGTGCAATCAAACTAGAATCTAAATTCCCTTTATCATCACATATCAACTGTAACCCTTAACAAAGAATTCAATCAAACGGGCAATAATAAGTCTTATTCTTCAATGCATTACTCATATATTTATTCATTATGACTTCTCACACAGTATCCTATATGCTCTCTAAGATTTAATCATCTTATTGCATGAGTAGCTAACACAGATAACACAAATCCAGGTATGTTGCTCAGAGAATATCAAAATAGAAATAACACAAGAAATTAAGACATATAGGTTTAGAAATCTCCTTTGATTCAGAAAAATTTTCTGTTACAGGTCTTTTCAGTTTGGCTCCTCTGTACCTAATGTGGTGCGCCCAATTCCCAGATTTAGAAAATTGTTGTTCCCAGCAATAATCAAATCTCAAGATGGATGAAAAACATGAGCCCATCATTCCCAGATTTGATTCTAGCCATATCCGCACTCTTCTGAGGGTTTTTTTTTTTTTGAAGAAAAATAACTCTACATTGGGTTGCCTCCCAATGAGCGCTTGTTTAACGTCACGAGCCTGATGTACCCTTTGTGATTCATGGTGGTTGGAAGCATGCTACCAATGATGACCCAGTTTTCTTGATCCAATGTTGTGTCTTTCCAGGATCATATGTATGTGGATGAGGAAGAAGTTTCTCAGAAACTTTAAGCTTAGTTCCCACAATTTTCTCCTTACTCTTGTGCTTTTCCATCTTAACCTTTGGCTTGCTTTCTTCACGCCGCTGATGGACTTCCTTTTTGCTCCTTTCCTCAACCTTTTTCGCCGCAATGTAATTGACTTGATTTTGAGGTTGAGAGGCAGGCAATGGAGATTCATTTGTAAATACCTTGAATGTTGCTTGCTCTCCATCCACGCGCATTATCAACTCACCCTTTGGTACATCGATTAGCGCTCCTGAGGTCGCTAGGAATGGCCTCCCGAAGATCATAGGCACACTGGCATCTTCATCAATGTCAAGAATAACAAAATCAACAGGAATTAGAAATTTGTCTACCTTGACGAGCACATCTTCCACAATACCATGTGCTTGCTTTGTTGAGCGGTCGGCCAGTTGAACATTCATCCTTGTTGGCTTGACTTCATCAATTCCCAGCTTCTTCATCAGGGTTAATGGCATCACATTAACGCTGGCACCAAGATCACATAAGACTTTCTCTAGAGTTATCTTGCCAATGGTGCATGGAATACTGAAGCTTCCTAGATCTTTCAACTTTGGAGGCATGTTTTTCTGTAGGATTACACTGCACTCCTCTGTTAATGTGACAGGTTCATCCTCTGTGATCTTCTGCTTCTTAGATAATATCTCCTTCAGGAATTTGGCATATGAGGGCATTTTCTCTAGAGCTTCTGCAAAAGGAATATTAATCTACAATTTCTTAAAAATTTCTAAAAATTTAGAAAACTGCTCTTTTTGCTCTTCTTGCTTGGGCCTCATTGGATGTGGAGGTTTCTCAAAACGAGAAAAATCCATTGGCTTCTTTGGAGCTTCAACAAGTTCCTTCTTTGCCTTTTCTTTTTCTTGCCTTGTAGTTCTTCTTTCTTAGTGGCAGATATTTCCACTTCTTTCTCACATTCTGGCTTAATTAATGGTTCATCAGCTTTCTTTTGCTGAACCAATTTTTGCTTGTCTTGAGGAGAAATCACAACCCTTCTGGTGACTATTGAATTGCAATATTCTTTCGGATTCACTTCAGTATCACCTGGAAATTGCCCTTGATTTCTTCCAGCTAATTGCCTAGACAAATGGCCTATCTGAGTCTCCAAGTTCCTGATGGAAGCATCTTGGTTCTTGTGATAGGCTCTTGTCTCATTCATGAAGGCAGTAGTACTCTCCATGTGATCATTTGTAGTTTTGGAAAGCTGCAGCATTGCTTTCTCCAATTCTGATGGTTCTTTCTGTGGAAGAGGAGGAGGTTGCAGGTAATTGTTAGATTTATAATCCAAACCTCCCCCTTGATTTCTCCTTTGAAAATTGTTCCCTTGGCTGCCATTCTGATTCCTCTGGTAACTTTGGGTGTTATGTGGTGGCCTTGGATCATACCATACTCCATTGACCTGGAATGGTTCAGCTCACATGAGTGTTGGACACTCATTAGACTCATGCTCCTCCTTGCAATACTTACAGTTAACTGAATTAACTTGAGTTGTAGAAATTTGCATTTTGTCTAGCTTAGCATTCATGCTGGCTAGCTGTCGAGAAATCACCTTCTGCTCGGCTAATGACGCATCATTGTTCCCCAGTGTAGAACTCTTTTCTTTGGTTGAACTGGTTGAACGGCTGTAGAGGCATTCTCCTCTTTTTCCATGTAGTCTATCAGCTCCAAGGTTTGAGCTGCTGTCTTCTTTGCTATTGTCCCACCAGCTGCACCATTGACAACCATTTTGGATTTTGGTGTCATTGCATTATAGACGATTTTGACCTTCTTTCCTTCTGGCAGATCATATGTATGACACTTTCTGATCAGCTCTTGGAATCTGGTCCAAGCCGCACATAGAGTTGATACTGGTTGTTGAATGAAGTTGGTGATATCATTCACCAACTTGTTGTATTTTTCCCTAGAGAAATGCTCGGCAAAGAATTTAGCTGTCAACTCGTCCCATGTTCTGATGTTGTTGGGGGCTTGTCTATCTAACCACCGGAGAGTTTTCCCGGTCACAGCAAATGGAAATAATCGGAGTCTGATCACATCATCTGATACACCGTTGTGTTTGGTTGTATCACAGATTCTTATGAATCTGTCTATGAAATCATGAGGATCTTCATAGTCTTCTCCACCAAACTGAGTTTTCTCCACCAATGTGATCAGTCATGGCTGAATGTCATAGTTATTGGCATTAATTGTTGGCTTCACAAAGCTGGAATTCGGTCTGGTGAAGAGTGGAGCATGAATTGACTCCATCAACTCGTCTTCCTGTGGTGGATTGTTGGGACCTCTTCCACCAGCATTGTTTTGATTCGCCATTTCTTGTATGGGTTGCACAGGTTCACTAGTAAGATTTTCCCAAACTATCTGCTTGGCAACTTTCCTCAGTCTCCTTTCCTTACTTTTGATTTCAGAATCAAACACCAAGTCTAAGTACTATAATATTTGTCACACCCATTTGGATTAATTCAACTTAAGGGGACTGGTTATTGTAGTTGTAACGCCCGGCCGCTTCAAGAATCAACGACTATCCCCACATACTAAAACGAGACTTTTCAGTGTGCTTTTTCCTCACTCGCACACTTCCCGGGAAAACTTCCCAGGAGGTCACCATCCCAGAATCGCTCCAAGTCAAGCACACTTAACTATTGAGTTCTTCTGTTCCGGGCTACCGAAAAGCAGATGCATTTTTTTTTATAAGCTATCCAAAACTGTGCAGTCTTAAGTAATTCAACTTGGTAATGATAATGACGTCATAATTGAAAAGAAAAAGATATTCCGCAAATTTTTAATTAAGCGTGGCTTAATACAATAGTATGTTAACAAACCGGGTTAACACGGGGTGTTACATTTTATGGTATCAGAGCACTTTCTAGGGAGAAGTCTGTATGTATTGCAATAACTTAGGATGTTTTCGTTGCGTGTCTATCTCGTGTTCTCTCTGATTGGTGTGTATTATGATAATGCATATATGACCACATGGCATGGGCCTGATCAACTCATTCTTTGTGTAACTTGTGCAGAGTCATGGTACAATCAAGGAGGAACCAGGGTACGAATGAGGATCAACCGGATCCTGTCCTGGCTGTATTGGCTGAGATGCAGGCGACCCGACTAGCCGACAGGGAGGCCACGAGGTTAGCAAACTAGGCTATGCTGGATGCCATTAGAGAGGCGAACAGGAGAGCCACTGCGGATATACTGGAGGAGAACCGGTTGACAAACATGACGATGATGAGGGTCATGTTAGAGGAGCTGAGGGTTGGTCCTGCTGTTGGCCAGTGTCCTCCACCACCTCCACCGCCACCACCGCCTCCACCTCTACCTAGTCATCAAGAGGACACCCAGAATCAGATAGGTGAGGGTAGTCACTTGACGGGGGCTATGCAGGTCGTTCCTATTTTAGTCGAGGATCGTGATGAGATTGACAGCCGGTTGAATGCTTTCCATAAGCATAAGCCACCTACTTTTGATAGGTCCTATGACCTTATTGCTGCTGCGAGATTGTTTCAAGCGCTGGATAAAATTTTTCGAGTCATGCAGTGTACGGATCCACAGAAGCTAATGTTCGCCACGTACATGCTAGAGGGTGATGCCCATGAGTGGTGGACGAACACTTCCCAGGTGTTCGAGATGTAGGGGCACGTGATGACGTGGCCGTTCTTTGAGGACTTCTTTCTGGATCGGTACTTTCCCTACGATGCACAGGAGAGGAAGCAGGGAGAGTTCGATAGGTTGGTTCAAGGCTCGTTGTCTGTTGACGAGTACCTGGCCAAGTTCAATGAGCTAGTCAAGTTCGCTCATTTTCGGATGACAAGGCTGAATCTCATTTTCTTAGCTGGTAAGTTCCATAGGGGACTTAATGAAGACATTACTGGTCACCTTGCTAGTTCTGCTTCGAGAGACTTTGGGGCTCTGGTGCAGCAGGGTCGTGACATTGAGGATTTTTGCAGCGCGAGTAAGGCCAAGAAGGCCAAGACTGAGGTGCCACAGGGTACTGGTGGTTCCACTTCTTGGAGAGACAGGAAGTTTGGGAACAAAGGAAAAGGAAAGCAGTTGGCGGCTAAGCAAGCGCCAAATCAGTTCAAGAGGACTTCTGCTCAGGGGAGTGCAGCGAGATCTCCTGTTCCCAGATGCTCGGGATGCGGGAAGACACATTTTGGATCGTGTTCCACAGACCATTTGATCTGTTTCCAGTGTGGCAAGGAGGGCCACTACTCCAAAGATTGTCCGTCGGCGATGGCGAGAGCTGCTGCAGTGCAGGTAGTTCCCTTGCAGATGGTTCCTACAGTTGCACTGGCAGTGCCACCTACCACCGGTCCTGTGTATACATTGGGCTGCCAGCAGTCGGACAGAGCTCCGAACCTTGTCAGAGGTACATTTACCATTGGTGGTTCTGTTGTAGATATCTTGTTTGACTCCGGGGCTACGCATTCATTTGTTGCTACCTCGATTGCCTTGGGGCTTGAGTTGCCCATTGCTATGTTTTCCCCACCGATGCGGGTGACCACCGCCACCGGAGAAAAATGTCTGACCTCCACTGTTCATCGCGATGTAGCGTTTCAGTGGGATGGCCGAGACTTCTCGGTAGATCTGATAGGATTGCCGATGGCCAACTTGGAAATTATTCTGGGCATGGATTGGCTGTCCAGAAACTTTGCATTGATTGATTGTTGTGCCAAGAGAGTGGTGATGTCTCCGAGTGGATCCACAGCCAGTTCCTCATCGTTCATTTCAGTCTTGCAGGCGAGGAGAGCCTTGAGAGCAGGGGCATTTGGCTATGTCATGTTGGGAGGTTTGGTGAGTGGGACACAGGAGGATCTCACTGGCATTCCAGTGGTGAGGGGATTCCTCTAGGTATTTCCCGAGGAGATTCCTGGGTTTTCACCGCAGAGGGAGATAGAGTTCTCCATTGACTTGTTTCCTGGTGTATGGCCTATTTCATTAGCTCCATATCGGATGTCGTCACCAGAGTTAGCTGAGTTGAAGAAGCATATTGAGGATCTTTCGGCGAAATACTTCATTCGGCCGAGTGTGTCTCCTTGGGGAGCATCGGTCATCTTCGTGAAGAAGAAGGATGGGACAATACGATTGTGCACCGACTACATGCAGTTGAACAAGGTGACGATCAAGAACAAGTATCCCCTTCCACGCATTGATGATTTTTTGGATCAGCTCAGGGTTACTTGCGTGTATTCGAAGATTGATATCCGGTCCGGATACCATCAGATTCAGGTAAAGCCGGAGGATGTCCCAAAGACCGCCTTTCGTTCGAGATACGGTCATTATGAGTATTAGGTGATCCCGTTTGGACTCACCAATGCACCCGCAGTGTTCATGGACTACATGAACAGGATCTTCCAGTCGTACCTGGATCAGTTTGTGATCGTTTTAATTGACGACATCTTGATTTACTCCAAGACAGAGGAGGAGCATACTGAGCACTTGAAGATTGTGTTACAAGTGTTGAAAGAGAAAAAGCTTTATGCAAAGCCGTCGAAATGTGAGTTTTGGCTTAAGTCGGTGAAATTTCTGGGTCATGTGATTTTCGCTGATGGAGTTGCAGTTGATCCTAATAAGATTGAGGTCGTGATGGATTGGGAGAGACCCAAGACGGTTACAGAAGTGAAAAGCTTCTTAGGTTTGGCAGGGTACTAAAGGAGGTTCATTTAGGCATTCTCCAAGATGGTTGTATTATAGGATAAGAGAATTTTTATTTTATTAATAAATAATTAAATATTATGAAATTTTTTAATATTGACAGGTAACATTATAGATCTACATAAGGTCTATATATCTAAACCTATCACATGCTGGTATAAAATGCTGACAGTTATAGGTGTCAAAATAGGTTCGGTATAGAGGGCCGACCCACACCGTCCACCAAACGGACAGGTTAGCCCGCCAACACGTGTTCATATTCTTCACCAAATTATTGTTGATAGAGTTGAAGTATTATTGAAATTAAATACGATGCATTAAATCTATGGTTATATGTGTGTGTGTGTGTGTGTGTTAAATTTGTGAATAAATATTTATACTTATACAATTAAGCTAATGAATGGTCTTTTGATATTACCACATTCAACTTCAACTATGAAATGTTTGTTAGAATATTAAACGTACTAATCAAATATTTTTCAATTCTTCATCTAATATATATGTCACAAATACAGAAAACATATATACATAGTAATCTAGACGCAAGTATAAGAATTTTTTTTTATGGATAAATATGAAAAATCTATTATATGCTGATATAAAATACTAATAGTTAGAGGTGACAACATGGGTTCGGCCTGAAAGGCCGACCCACCCCGCCGCGAACAAGTGTTTTTTTCTTATATATACTATCTTACAAACTCGTCTTTGTGTGGATAGGATAATTGGATTTACTACTGTAAATACTTCAGAAACAAGCATCTAAATAAAATGAACAATCAGATTATGATAAATGAAAATCCATCTAAACAAGTTCAACAATTAGCACAACATTTAAATTTTTTTCTTCATGTATATTAATTGATTTTATTTTGTAGTAAATTTTGTGTATGGTTTAATCAATAAGACAAGATCATATTGAATAATAATGCAGAGGAGAAGATTTATTGGTGGGATATATTTGAAGACTGAATTATTGAGTACATAACTATGTTTGATTTGCATAATAATCGATGTCTCTGAATTGCAGAGTTTTGTTTGTGGTTGATACTTATAAAGTTCTGTGTGAATGTTGTAGTTTTTTCAATTTCAAAAATAACATAAAATAGCAAGACAATTCTTTTTTATTTTAGATATTTTTGAGTAAAATGTTTGCATTTTTCATTTTTGCTCCTTTATGTTTATACATCCACCATTGTATCATTCAGGGTTTCATAACAAGATGTAGCTCTTGATTTCTTTTAGAGATTAACCAACCGCAACTGACAAAAAATTTGATTTTTTCCCGTGCATTACACGGGTAATACACTAGTTTTATTAAAAGAAGTACTGCTTTTGACACATGGCAAATGCATGGAGTCCCAATACCTATATCAACGTGATAGTCCTATTGTTAGATAAATATAAAATCATTAATATAGCTCCTCTCAATAGCTTACACTAAGGTTGAAATAGCTTTTATATGGTTTAGAGCCAGTGTAACTAAGTAGTTATAAATTCGATCATCATCACTCCCATTTTATAGATAAAATAATTAAATATTGTAAGATTTCTTAGTATAGGTAGATAAATCTGATGCATCATTCATCATTCAAATCTAATAAGCTATGTAAAGGGCATATTAAAAAAATACAAAGTCATGTTATAAAAAAAATACAAAATTATTATTGTAACATCACCCGAGATACATTTGTCATGTTACATAACAAATAAATAGTTGTTATATTAAGAAAAAAGACAAGTTATATAATATTAAAGAAAATGAAAGGGCACGTTATTCAATAAATTAATATTCTTTTTTTCTTAGCATAATAACTATTCATTTATTATGTAACTTGACAAATATATTTTCCTAAGTTTTTAGGTTGAAATAATTTTTGTGCCACGCGTGAAAAGTGTGTCTCAAGGCCGGCAAAACTTAAGCGTATCATATGAACAAAATTTAGAAGTGTGGCACATTGGGATATATTTTCCCAAAGCATGGTGTTTGGTTTTTATCCCTGTTGTGTTTAATAAAAAAGTAAATATTATTTTTGGTCCTCAACAAATTTTATGATGTCTACTTTAGTCCCTAGCTAGTAAATAAAAAGACTATTCGTGGTTTCTAAGAAATTCAAAGTGGACCCATTTTAGTCCTTTTGAGAGACTAATATGGGTCTTTTTTGAATTTGTGAGGAACCACGATTTCAACTAAATTGGTCCATTTTGAATTTCTTAGGGACCACGAATAGCTTTCTTATTTGGTAGGGACTAAAGCGAGCATCGTGAAATTTGTCGAGGACAAAAAAGATATTTACTCTTAATAAAATGACCCTTGTGTTGATGATTGTATAAAACCGCCTTGGTGTTTTTATTTTTATTTTGTAATAACCGCCTCGGTATTTTCTCATTAATAAAATTCAAAGGATCCTTGCATATAATATTCGAGGACAAACACGAGGACCTGGTGGTGGTTCACCTAGTTGCCAACAGTCAAGTTTTGCCCTACTAAACAATGATAAGCAAACAAGATGGTAATGTTCCAGCCTCCCAAGAAAACAAAGAGAACAAACAAATACAACTATGTATATTCCTTTCCTTACCTAACTCCAATGCGCATTGATTTATATAAAGGATCTTAACATATATTATAGGGCTTACTGAAAAGTAAACTACAAGCTAATATCGACCACCCACTTGCTTGAAAATGAAAACCTTGACTTGGTGATATGAATATTCCTTTTTTTTCTTCAATTTTCCCATTCTCGATTTCAGGTCGTTAAGCTCCCACACCTTGCAAACATGGTGATTCTTTTTCTTTTTCTTTTTGTATAGAACATGGTCATTCTTTATTCATGAAAAGTGAAAACCAATTATTGGTTAATATGTAATACACGAAGCATCCTAGCTAGGTTCAAAACCATGCAAGAGATGGGGTTATATCTGTTGGATATATTAATAATATAATCTAATAATATGTTCACATATAAGCCCAACAAGTGAAAACATGGTTATTTGGATCCATATGGGGCGGAGCCCAATAACTTGCATTATATCTAGGGTTTCCTAAGCTGGAGGTAACACTGTTGAGCATTCCAAACTTGATGTTTCTTGGTGTAATACTTCAAGCACCTCTAAACCCTTCTCTCTCAAACTCATAACCTCCAACAATCTTGAAGTATTAGCTTCGTGTGTCGGATTTGAGCGAGTAAGGTGTCTATTCGAAGATCTCATCGAGTGGAACTCATATTTTAAATCACTTTCATGATTCGACGGAAGGATTTACCGGGATTTGAGTTTGAAGAAACTGGAGCCGCAACTTTTCGGTCCAGATCTCGAAAATTTCAGTCATTTTCAGAAAGTGAAACCTACTGGGCTTTGTTCTACTCGTCGAGACGATCGTTTTGAGTGGTCAGTCGCCTCAAACGGAGATCGGACGAAGGAGATATGACCGTTTGAAGTTTTAGGTACACTTTTATGCGAAAAGGAATATTCCAATGGAATATTCTATTAGTTGAGGAATATCTTGTAGAGGACATTTTAAAAATCAGAAAATGTTCCGGTAAGTTTTTGGCAACGGGGGTAGTCTATCTTAAGGTTTTTGGGCGCTCCGGATCTGTTTTTGGGGTCTGTTTTGGCAAATTCCAAGTCTACAGAGCAGCTTGATGAAAGTTGGAGCCTTTGCTTTAATTTGCAAAGTGTGAGAGAACTACAAGGTGCACTCTTTCTAACTCTTAGCTCTGATTAAAATGCCTAAATATATTTCCTATGATATTATGAAATGAAATCATTTGATATTATTGAATTTTATGGTTGGAAATTACATGTTCAATTTGACATGGAAGAACATGAAATATTCCATAATGTATTAAATGATTTTGCATTTACCATTTAAAATTGTGGATTAATATCAATGGAAAAAAGATGCATATTTTTGTAGGGATTACTTACTAAATTCTCTAAATATTCATCTTGCTATGACTTGTAGTGAATATAAGACGACGGAAAAGATATGAGATCATTTGGATGCTTAGTTCCAAAAACAAGAGAGGCTTTCCAAAACTCTCCTAGTAGAGAAGTTTTTTTGAATTCAAATTTAAAATGGATTCAAGTATCACCTCTTAATTAATTGAATTAGTGAACATGAGGAACAAGCTTAAAGATGATGAACCTAATATGTCTTATAATCTTTTTGTCGATCTTGTGTTGAGTAAGCTACTTGCTGAATAGAGTTCTTTTAAGACTGAAAATGCTCAGACTGAAAGAATAGACTGAACTGGATAAATTAAAGAGGTTTATTGATATTGAGGATCAAAACTATTTTAAGAAGAGTTTGGAACAAATATGACAACAAAAGTTAGTTGCCTACTTAGTTTTATATTCCAATAAACCTCAAAAGAAGTCCAAGTCACCAAAAGGTGAATCCTCTTCATAGTTAGAGGCCAACAAGACTATCTTTGAAAGAAGAAAGACAAGTGCCATAACTGTGGAAAATGGGATCACTGGGCAGCAGAGTGTAAGCTACCAAATAAGTTAAAGAATAACACACCACAAAATGAAGCTAATATGTTAACTGATGAACCTGAGCCTCAAGCTTTCATCGGAATGATGAAGAATGGAAAGGCCAGTGTCTCTTCTGAGTGGTGGTTGGAGAGCGGTGCTACCTGTCATACTACAAATGATAGGAATTTACTCACTAAGGTCATAGAAGTGAAAAACACAGTGAAAATTGCAGTGGTAATGAGACAGATGTGACTCATGTTGGAGCTGCAAATCTGGTGCTTTCTTCAAGTAAATTACTAACTCTAAAATAAGTTAGAGTAATACCTTTACTTGAAAGGAAATTGGTATCTTTGCTTGATAAAGCTTGTATGCCTTTCTCAACTATGAATGGTAGAGTAACTTTATTTGTTAACTCTTATTATTTTGGTTGTGTATTCATGATTAATGATATGTATAGATTGAGTTTAGATACTGTGAGCATAAACCATGTGAGTTCAACTTTGATTGATCCAAAGTTGTTACATAATAGACTTGGAAATGTGAACTACAGGAAAATGCAATATCTAGCTAAAACTCTTGACACTCCATTAAATGCTTCTATTCGATTTGACAAACGTGAAGTATGTGCACAAACTAAGATCACTAGAAAACCTTTTAAGTCGGTTTCTAAAAGCACACAACTTCTTGATCTGATACATTCTGACATTTGTGACTTTAGAAATTATATTACTAAAGGTGGTCAGAAGTACTTAATAACATTCATAGACGATTTTTCTAGATATTGTCATGTCTATTTGTTGAAATCGAAAGATGAAGTTTTTGAAAGGTTCTAGATTTTTAATCAAGAGTAGAAAATCAACTCAACTTGGAAATTAAGAGGTTTAGGAATGATAGAGGAGGAGAGTACACAATGACAGGGTTCAAGAAATTTTGTGCTTCGGAAGGCATGATACTTGAAACAACTGCTTTTTACTCAACCTAATCAAATGGTGTTGTTGAGCGCAAGAATATGACATTAATTGAAATGTTAAGCTCTATGTTACTTATAGCTGGCATGCCTTCCTCCTATTGGGGAGAAGCAGTTCTAACTGCCAATCACATCCTGAACAGGTTGCTGCACTCTAAGTTGTCTATAACTCCTTATCAGATATGACATAAGCGCTCTTGTAGATATGATACTCTTAAGACTTGGGGATGTATTGCTTATGTAAGAATACAAGATCCTAAGAGACCTAAGTTGGGACCTAGAACCATTACTTTGGTATATCTAGGAAGTGCAGAAGACAGTCCTGCAAATAGATTTTTGGATCTATCTACAACTGTGGTGATAGAATCCAGAGATGCATAATTCTTTGAGAATAAATTTATCAAATATCATGGCTTGAGTGTTTCTAGATCTATAGATATGATTTTAGAATCTCCTATAGAATCTGAAGCAAGCCCTTCTGACACTTACCCCACACAGCTGGTTGTTGAATCAGTTCCAGTTAGAGTATCTACGAGAGAGAGAGAGAGAGAGTTCCCAAAGACTTTGGCGAGAACTTTGTCACTTACCATCTAGAGGATGATCTATTCTCCTATCAAGAATCAATGGGATCTAGGGAGTCTCTACTATGGGCGGAAGCCATGCATGATGAAATGAGCTTTCTGCTGCATAATCATACTTGACAGCTAGTCAATTTGCCAAAAGGGGCTAAGGCTATAGGTTGTAAGTTGGTAGTGAAGAAGAAACTGAATAGTGATGGATCAATAGCCAGATACAAAGCACATTTAGTAGCTAAAGGCTATAGACAACAAAGTGAAGTATACTATTTTGGCATCGACTCACCTGTGTGTTATCTATCAAGTATAAGAATTCTTCTTGCTTTGACATCTATTGAGCACTATGTAGTGCATGAAATGGATGTAAAGACAACTAGTGGATGACATGTTAATTCTTGGTTTTGATCATTTTATAGTGAGTGACATGATAGCTAATTTAGCTAAAGAATTTGACATGAAAGATCTTGGTATTGCTAATACCATTCTTGGTATGAAGTAAGCTTTGATAGGCAAGTTATCTCCCTTAGCCAGACTCATTATATTGAGCAGCTACTTTCTACCTGGTGATACAGTGAGTGCAAACTAAATGAGACACCATGTGATTATAATAAAAGACTGAGTCCTCATGAAGGGACCAGTGTGGATATATGCGATATCTTAAAGGTATTAAAGATTATTCGCACACTACTTTAGTTATCCTTCAATTGTGGAAAGTATTCAAAACTGATTAAAGGTATTAAAGTCCTTCAATTGTGGATTAAAGATACATCATGGTGTTCAGAAATCAGAAATGTGGTTCACCAGTGGATATGTATCTAAAACTGATTGGTGCAGTCTCATATATGCTGCAAGTTGCAGTAGACCTGACATAGCTTTTGCAGTTGGCATGCTGAGTCATTTCACTAGTAATCCTAGTAAAGAGTATTAGGATGCCCTTGAGACTTGACATCACATGACTAGGTTATTGTAAGTAATTTGACTATTGGTTCTGTTCATTGAAACTAAACAATAGTTATTCTCTTACAAATAGACTTAAGTTGATGGCTCTTTGCAAAAGAAACTGTTTAGGCCTTATTCATAATTTATGAAACTGGCTTGATGCTTATGAACATAATATTGTGATGCTTTATGACATTAATACATGTTCTTCCTTGCCTGATGATATGATGTTAAGTTCTTTTAGTAGAACTAGACATCTTTGGTAGATTATTCAACTGATTGAATTCATAATAATATGAAATTCATACTTGATATTCTACAAAGGATGGCAGAGATGGAGGAGAGCTTAATGAGAGGGATCTTGACTAAGATCACCTCCTTGATGAATGAATATATCGTTTAGAGTATGTGGGGACTTGACATTTCACCCTCTATTGCCCATTTTGATGGAGTCCATTTATTTGAGACTTACATTTTGCTATCTTTAGTTTATGAACATTGTTGGTTGTGAACTGATTTTGAGACTTATTTTGGATGTTGGGATTTGGATGAGTGTAGATTGAATCTAAAACTCTAAATATTTACATTGGTGTGTTGGTCTTAGAACAGATTCATGATAATGATGATTTACTTATTTAGATTGAAAATGACGATTGAGTTTAATATTTTACCGTTAAAACTCATTGATTGATCCAAGTTAATTGTCTTGGACTGGATATGAATGATTCATATTTGTTTGAACATTAAATTGATCACTCTATTGGATTGTGCTATATGACGAACATAGGAGGAGATTGTTGGATATATTAATAATATAATCCAATAATATGTTCACGTATAAGCCCAATAAGTGAAAGCATGGTTATTTGGGTCCATATGGGCCGGAGCCCAATAGCTTGCATTATATCTAGGGTTTCCTAAGCTGGAGGTAACACTGTTGAGCATTCCAAACTTGATGTTTCTTGGTGTAATACTTCAAGCACCTCTAAACCCTTCTCTCTCAAACTCATAACCTCCAACAATATCTAGGCTTTGCCTATTTGAGTTAAAATATATCTCTTAATTGCTTTGAGGCAAAGCAACCATTCCTCTTACTTGTGAGTACCCAATTCATCCCACCTATATTGAGAGTGTAATTTTCATCGATATAAAATAATCTAGCCCAATATTTCTTTAGTCACCGAAGATAGAATTATATCTAGTGAACCTAAAACGATGTCGTTTTAGGATTATAAGATTAAAAAATTATAATGATAAAGACTAATATAACCTTGAATAAATCTGAATTACAAAAATATATATTTCTCAACCTCAAAACGACGTCATTTTGGGCTTACCGGAGATAATTTATTTCCATTGACTAGAAAAATATTTTTCTATATATAATTTAATGTCTCTTATGTTGTTCGAGATAAAATTATCTCCTATATATACATAAAAATATGTAGGTCCCACGTTTTCTTTTTTTGTCTCTTCTTTTCATATAGGCCCCACACACTTTTATGTGTGTGTATATAATAGATAATTTTATCTTGTATAACATGAGAAACTATCGTACCCATGTATATATATTGAGAAATTCCAATTCATGATTGGGTTCAGCACTTCATTATCCATACATCGTATGAAGGTTGGCATTGGTCAGAATTTAACATATTTAAGCAAGTTATAAAGGTCACACGCTACATGATTCACTCCACAACATTAGCCATAATTATCTCCCTGTACGTAGTTTTGACTTGCAATTTTAAAGTTTATCATTATGATGCTTCTACACATAGTTAACTTCCACATGTCTTTGAGTTTCCAGCAAAGCAATCTCACATTAATATGCATACTACTTTTAACAAAACAAAAGCTATTCACTAAGAACTAAGGATCAGTTTGTGACCAGTACATGGAGTTAGTTAATTTACTCTGACATTATTTACAAAAGTACTTCCCCGACTGTGTTTGTCTCTATCTTTGTCATCATCGAATTTTTTATTTGTTTATAATCATAATTATTGAGATCATGCAATTGTTCTTCACCAACTCTATAATTCATTTGTCACGTTCACATTTCTTATCCTAACAAGTAGTCCACATGCTGCAACAGGAAGCTATCGTTAATTTAATTAGAATAATGAACGGTTCAAGTGTGTGACAGATTAAAGTCACAAAGGTTCATCGAAGCAGCTAAGTCAACTGTTCATTCTTAAATTGCTCCTTAACTCCTGCTTCTGAACAACAAAATTGCTCCTCTTCAAGCCCAATAACTCTCGTGTGCTTCTGAGAACAACAATTCAATTTGCTGCTTTTTAGTGGAGTTCTTTACAAATTCAATTTGCTGTTAGGAGATACCCATCAATTCCTTGTACATATATGTCAGCCACCGCAAGAAACTATTTAAAATGCTATTATTATACAATCTGACAATATTAGCTATGCGTTCCAAAGAGGTTGATGTGAAATGTTAAGTTTAAAGAAATGGTCACTAGACGTGTAATGAATCATTCAGAAACTATATATTATTTGGAAATTCGAAAGAACTAACAGTTATCCTATAAGGACATGCCTAACTAACGATTTTTTTATTAGACTCCTTACATTATTAAATGAAAAAGGATATAATAAAGTAACATGAATTATAACTTACACCACATGTTAGTTTGCTGCATGGACCATCTCTATGATTTGCCCCGTTTATTGTAACACATACTGAGGACTATAAAACCACAGGGTACTGTTCCGGATACAGCAAAAGAAATTAAATTGCTTCTCATAATAAGCATCTAAGTGTGTAATTAAGATCTCTGCCAACTACATCAAAATGGGAAGCAAGAGTTACTTGAAGGTTTTGATTCTCTGTCTTGTAGCATTAATTGGATCAAGTCATGCTCAATTGCAACTTGGTTTCTATACTAAAAGTTGTCCAAAGGCTGAACAAATCATTTTGAAGTATGTTCTTAAGCATATCCCGGATGTCCCATCATTGGCATCTGCCCTCATAAGAATGCATTTCCATGATTGTTTTGTCAAGGTATGCACTATGCAGTTCAAGTTTGTACTTTCATATTCATATTCATATTAACAAGTATTTTGTTAAAACTTAGGACTAACGTATAAGCATTTCAGGGATGTGATGCATCAATTCTTCTGAACTCAACAAAAACCAATACAGCTGAAAAGAACTCTTTTCCAAATCTTACAATCCGAGGCTTTGAATTCATCGACAAAGTAAAGAGCCTTGTTGAAGCTGAATGCCCTGGGGTAGTCTCTTGTGCTGATATCATAGCACTGACAGCCAGAGACTCTGTTCATGCCATAGTGAGTGCTCATTTTTTTTCATCCTTATCTCTATACACTTTCTGAAGGGCCGCCTTAGCTCAGCGGTAAGCTTGCTTGCCGTGGTGTGTCAGGTCGCGGGTTCGAATCAGCCTCTTTGCAAAAAGCAGAGGAAAGGCTGCCTAGAGTATTCCCTTCCCCAGACACTCATGAAGTGGGTATTTGAACTGGGTCGGCCCTTTATCTCTATACACTTTCTTTTAGAGAATAGAATAGAAATAAATGACCCCATTTGCTTGTTCTAACATGATTTACATTGGGTTTGCAGGGTGGACCCTTTTGGAATGTTCCAACAGGTCGAAGAGATGGACTCATCTCTAACGCATCAGATGTCTTGGTTAGCCTTCCTGCTCCATTTCACAACCTCACCACCCTCATAACACTCTTTGGCAATGTTGGACTTGATGTTAATGACCTGGTCTTGCTCTCTGGTACGTCAAACACATGCTAAATTTATTGTTTCTTATACAAAAACTTAAGTTCTTGGGTAGAGGTAGGTAGATAATTTTTATATTATATTTCTAACTATGGTGAAAACTTTATCATGGCTTATATTTATAATACGCTTCTTTTGGACTTGAAGTATAAAGGCTTTGAACCTTGTCAATGAACCTATTAAAAGGTAAAAGAAAATGTAAAATATTGATTTCATTGATTAGTTCATTAATTTGTATAATATGTGAGCTCTTATATAGAAGAGCATAACAGAAAAAAAAAAAAGATCTAGAATATAATTGAAATACTAAACTACCTTTGAACCTTGTCAATGAACCTATTAGAAGGTAAAAGAGAGAAAATGTAAAATGTTGATTTCATTGATTAGAAAAAATTAATATGTACAATCATATCAGCACGAAAATCGCAAAGTGTGTAAGAGAAATTTAATTCACATGTTAAATGAGAATTATAAAACCCTTATACCTAATATCTAATAGAACCGATTTTATGACCATGGTTTTTATATTACATGTTTAACCATGGTGAAAGATCTCATAGGTTTATATTATATTTTAACATTTCTAATCATCGGAGTTAAATTTTTTCAGGTGCTCACACAATTGGTGTTGCCCATTGCTCAACAATTGCAACCCGGCTATATAATTTTACTGGTAAGGGTGATACAGATCCAACTCTAGACAGTGAATATGCAAAAAATCTCAAGACCTTTAAGTGCAAGAACATCAATGATCAAACCACACTTATTGAGATGGACCCTGGAAGTCGCAATACATTTGATCTTGGTTACTATACTCAAGTGGTTAAGAGAAGGGGCCTCTTCCAATCAGATTCTGCATTGCTAACTAGCTCTATTACAAGGTCTATTATCACCCAACAGCTTCAGTCAACTCAAACATTCTTTCTTGAATTTGCCAAATCCATGGAGAAAATGGGACGAATTAATGTCAAGACTGGGACACAAGGAGAGATCAGGAAGCATTGTGCACTTCTAAATAGCTAAGAATCTTATTGATAATGACCCATTCCAGCGAAGTTTTTATGTCTATTGTTCAACACAATTTATTTTTGGGTCTCGTTATTTATGTTGTGGCAGTGGTATCTAAATATATGAGATACCCTATGGTCTGGTTGTTTTCCAAATGATGTCAGAACAATTGGGTAGTGAATCATAGGTTTGATGGGAAATCATGTTCTTCTGGTAATAACAAGGAGAATGAAAGAGAATTTGTTGTGAATAACACAGCATAATAATGTCTGGCCAAAATAATTGTCCTCCCTTTGTATGTTGAAAATATGTTATCCTATTATTAAAATAAGAGTTCTTTTATTTCCTTATTTACTATCTCATTTATTAGAGGTTTTTAGCAATTTCTTTGAACATTTTTTTTTATGAAATTGAAAATGGAGTTTAATTGAAATTGTGCTATGGGCAATTGTATAAAGAGTTAACTCCAGCGATCTCAAAATTATATAGTTTCGAGAGTTAAAGAAATTAATAAAGAGTGTTCGGGTAAAATGAATTATATAACAAAAAAAGTTCCTAAAATATCTTTAATTAATTCTCTCAATTCCTAAAGCGATAAATTTTAGGGTTACTGAAGATAATTTTATTTTTCTCTCAATCACCTAATGTATCTTGTTAATTTAATTTTAATTACAGTTAGGGTTAAATAAGTTTTAGTTATCACATTTTTATTTTTATTTTTGGATCAATTTAATTCTCACATTCTTATTCCATGCTTATTCAAGTTTTTTTTTTCTTTTCATTTTGTTCAATCTATCTCCTTTTACTTACCGATTATATTTAATGTTTGTTATTATGCTAATATTCCATCCAAATTATTTCGTTAAATAATTGCGTGCCAGATTTGCAGTGATATGTTGATTCTAAATAAATAAAAAATACTATAATGTAATACATCATTATTTTAATGATATGGATAGAGAGACAACATTGCGTATAATTAATAAATTTATAAAATAAAATAATCAATTCAACAAAAAAAACAAGTAAAATGAACACATATAAAAGTTAACAAAAACCTAGTTTCTTTTTAGCTTACCAAAAAGAAAAAACCCTGTTTACCAAAAAAAAAAAGTTAATTAAAAAAGAGAAACATTAGGGATCTCTGGGCTTTGGATTTGAAGTTTATGGTGGAGCCCAGTCTAAATTAGGGCACCTCATAAACCCTAATTCGTGCCTCACCCTTCACTGTCTATATATAATCGAACTTATTCCCACTTTTCTTTTCATCTCTTTTTGTTCTTCTTCGTTGCTCATGTGGGCAATTACATATTGTTTTAGGGTTCATCCGAATTTGACTTTTTGGAGCCTGAATTTTGTCCAATTTGCGTCTTTATGCAAATTGGGTTCCTGTATTTCTATGATCTGTGCGATGAATTTTTCCTTTTATATTGTTTTGAAAATAAAGTTTAGATTTTTATAGTTGTGCTGTGACGAGACAATTTCGTGGACTAGAGTTTCTGATCTGGGTATCATGCTCAGGAGTTGATTATCAAACCCTTGGCTGTCTGAGCGCACCGAAATTCTTCGATTTTTGAGAAATTGGGGCGGCATTTTTTTTTTTTTTTGGTGAAAAATTTATCTTCTCTTATGTTACCAGTTTTTTCGTTCCAAAAGATAAAAATGCTTTCAATTTTTTTATTTAATTTCGTAGTTTTTTTTTTTTGCTAAATTGGTTTGAGAAAGTTTGTGGCTTATGATGATATTTTAATTATCTTAGCGGATTTCAGTGAGATTTCGATCAAGTGCAATAGATCCATAATTATTCCCAAAACTGCGATAAACACGTAATTATTTAATTAAAAAGCTTTATTTTAATTTTTTTTTGCCTCATTTCGGATGACTTTTGTAGGAACAAGAACAGAAAACTAGTAACATATTTGGGAAAAAGTATTTATCATTTTAAATGACACAACTTATATCCTTTAATTCTTACAAATAGGTAGGACTCACATTTATTTATTTTTTCAACTCCTTTATCAATCTCTTACTCTCTTAACTTTGCATCTTTTAAAATGAGACACACTTTATCCAACATATTTTGTGTCACAAACATAATTTATTAATATTCTGCTGTACCCTATAAACGTAATAAGTTATAGATGATACAGAACATCAACTATAAAGATCAGTACCATACTTCTGAACTGAAAAATTATATACATCGAACTAAACTTTCATTGTAAATTTCATTGAACACCCATTTGTGAGTAACAATCTCCGTGCATCAGCTTTCCATCTTTAGCACGAGAACTTAATGTGATTATTTCTTCGACAACTATAACCTTCATAAATGTGAGTCTAATATTTTTTTCCATTGTCGGTAACTTAAAAATGAAGAATAAATCCAATGAATAAATACATGAGCATTCCCCATAAAAACACCAGGAAAACATCCTTTTAAGATGTTGCTTGTTCTGTGTCAAAATTGCCTCTATGAAGTGTACAACCAACTTTAGAGGAAAGAAATAGAAAATGTCCAGAACAGTAAACTTGTGTTGCGAAAATTAAAAAAAGAAATGGATTAAGAAACATTGTCCTTCCCTTTCCCTCGTTTAAATTTTTTAAAACCAAACAACACTGCTACGTATATGAAAAGAAGAACTCTGATTTCTTTATATTACTTAAACCAAACAGATTGATGGGATCGACTTGCACGCTCAATTGATGCTCTTGGTGAGGGTCCAGTGGTTGAGCATCTGAAGATCTTGGAACAAGTTTACACCCAATTTTCCTGGCAACTAATCTAGGAGAACTAAGGGAACCATGACATTTGGTCATACTTTTCATTTCTTGCTTTATTTTACTAAATTCTTCTTCAAGTTCTGCAACTCTAGACATCATCCTTTCCATATCCACCTTTAAAACTTGATTTTGACGCGCTATAGTCGCCCATCCATCCCTTTGTACAATTTCGCCGGCCAAGTCACCTGGGGCAGTTACCGGAGCTTCGGCGGCAATTTCACTGTCCAATGCATGGAGGCATCCAGCTAATGCTGTTCTCAACTGCAGCTGCTCAAAGAACAACACTTGAAGCACAACTCTGAGGGGCAACCTATCATTTTGGTATGCATGAGTACAGGCATGGATTGAGAGTTTCTGGTAGTCAATGATGCTGCATAGTTCTTCCTTCTCTTTATCTGAGAGCCAAGGATGTGCCTGCATAATACCATAAGCAGTCATCAAACAATCTGCGATCGCAAAGGAGCCTTTATTTAAAGTGCAGCTCAAGAAAATCAAACCTTGAAATATATGTCCAGTGCCTGTAAAGTCCATCATGCAATGATCTTGATGACTTGGGGAGGGCATCTGCAAGAGTGTGTATCGTTTTGGGTTTCAAATTTACGTCAGAAGCAATTTCTGCAATATAGCTGTCCATCAACTTTGCAACTTTCCTTAAAGATTCAGATGATGGTGATGCTTGCAGGTCAAGTGATGAAGGAGAAAAGGCAGTTATACTTGACTCCGAAGACATAAAATAATGGACAATCCGTTCAATAAAATCTGTGTTATATAGTATATCAGAATTTGAATAATTAGGAATCAGAAGGCTATCTAGAGTTGCTAGTTCCAATTGCATCCCTACTCTCCTCTCTAAAGAGTCCTTGCAGGTTTGATTAACATTCAATATCAAAGCCACAAGAACAAGTCCCAATAGAAAATGGCAGAAGGATTTTCCTTTCTTTTCAAGAAGAAGTTTCTCAATGCTTTCCAACAGAATCCTCTGATCAACAGCAGAATTGTTCTGGTTTTGCCACCTTGTCCACCCGGCCAGCGATCCAGACCCGGTAAGTACTTTCTAGAATAGTACATTATGGCACCTGCCAGGTTTTCAGATCTTACACCTCTCACTTGCATTGTCTTAATAAGCCTCTCAAACAAACTCACTCAAATATGAAACGTCTTCAAACCACCAGTCAGATTCTGAGCTTCGGATTCTGGCACCAGTATTTATACCATTCCATAGAATGCTTCCACCAGGGCTCTGTAAACTCCCATACATCATCATGGGCCATCCAAAAAAACTTGGATCCGTACAAACCATCATAGATAGGGCATTCAAACACTTGCCAACTAAATGAAGCTTTTCAGCTCTTGGTAGAACAGGCTCAGAACTTTGAAGAGTCAAAATACAATCTTTCCAGTTGTGCAGTACATTTTTAAGGAGAAAACTCACTGATTTTGACAAGTTACCTTCTCCAAACTCATCTGTCATTTCAAGAAAATCTGCAGCACAGGAGACCAATACTACATTTCTGGCTGTCGGTTCTACACGAAACCCATAACAGAATTCGGCAACAATTAGGAAAGTGTCAGGACCACCAGGGAATTCTTCCAGCACCATACTCAGAGTTTTCCCATAGGTATTCTTGGACTCTTCATGTGCTCGAGAAATTTTTCCACATTTTGATACAAGAGGGAACTGCATTAACATAGCATATCTAGCTCAAACTCCAGTGCAACAGTACAACTCGTAATTTTTCATATCAAACAACAGTATGATTACCATAAACAGCTTATATTATCCTAGCTCTCCGCAATTTATGCATAAATCAGAACCAAAAAAAATAAATAACAAAATGACTGTCATATGAACTTTGTCCAACATCTCAAAACACTTACTTCTGTCTCAATCCTAATGGGAGGGCCTGGCAAACTACTTGAGTAGGAAATGGCATATCATGTAATTAATCATGTTAGAAGTTATCTTGTTGTGGTTAGCATAGATGACACAGTTGGAAAACTAGACAAATATTTAGCTCTTTCACCTACTGGGCAGTTTGATCTGTATTTGTGTATGTATACATATACATGATTGAATAACAAGGAAAAAAAAAAATCAAATTGAGCCTCCAATGAAAAATCACCCAACACAAAATTTTCTATCTGAATAAATATCTAAACTACTGAGGTTAAAAAAATCATAGCACCTATGGAAGCAGTATATAGGCCAGTCTCAAGAACACTCCATCAATGCTTCTAATTCCTTGACTATTTGATCTACAGCATACACGATCATCTTCTTTATCTGTTTCATTAAAAATCATCCACCATAAACAAACATAAAATAAGAAAATGTTGGCTAACATCACATTTTCTTCTACAACTTAAGTAGGTTGAAGCTAAGGAAGAGAGGAGGATAAAAGTAGATAAGGAAATATGTTATAGAAGAAAATCACCTCTAGCTTATCTTCCCTCGCCTTGTGACTCCTAGGAAGACGACGAAATTCATCCTTTAATCGCAAGCAAATGTGAATATTCTCAGGAGACACAAAATCTGAAGCAACTTTAGTGCATGACTGCAAGATTTCCATTATTGTAATTAGATTTAAAGGGGTACAATAAATAAAAATTTGATAATGAGACAATCCAATATGTGTCAAAGAGATGTTTTACCTTGAGATTCCTAACTTGGTGTGGACATCCAGCAGGAATAAATACCGCCTCTCCAAGTTTCTGCTCAAATGTCCAAGGTTCTATACCTGAAAGTTAAGATTTAGGTAAATAACTAATTGTAGGCATTGCCCAAGTTGTTTGCAATTATATGAACTAACTACTAACCAAATTCTTCCTTCAGCTTCTTCTTGTGCTCCAAAGTCAAATAAAAACATTGGTCATGAATTGGATGGACAACCTAACCAGAATAGAAATTAATGAACACCAAAGCATAAGAAGCAAGGATAAGCACAAATATAAGACAAATATAACAATACCTTTTGAACTGGACAGCAATAAGTATGTCTAAATTCTTTAGAATGTTTACGTAGATATGCTTCTAACTTTTCAGTATCCTCCCTCCGAAAGATGTCCCAGAGAGCACCACCTGTTTCTGTTGTTTCTTTAGAGATAGCAGGCACATCATTTGGAAATATCTTTCCATTGATTTCATGGCACTTCTTCAGGGATTCAGCAACCTGAGCATGACACTCTTTCTCATCTTGGGCCTTGTGTGCTTTCTTTAATTTTGAAATAACAGGGTGCTGTTCATCAGTTAGTGTAACCTCAGCTGTATGAGTCAAAATATTCACCTGTGGAAATTATTGAACAAGAAATTAGAAATAAAAATTGAAGTAAATGTGCTAGCGTTTGATACCTGATACAAGATATAGAGGAAATTTCTAAAGCTGGAAATATATTATCTATTATTAAGAGCATAATATTTGCATTTTGCAAAATAAAAAATTCCTTACCGCATCAGACATATCACAGTGAAGCTTTGTTACAGAGTCCCCTCTGCCAAGTTCTTCTTTAGTCCCATATGCAATATAGGTTTTAGGACCCATGTCAGGCTTTAGGACATGAGCTGGTAACTTTGCAGCAAGGTTGAGGATTCCAGCTCGAGGATCACTGTACTCTTGAAATGGTAAACAACGGATAAATTCATCACAATGCCGGGGCAAAAGATCTTCAAACTTGTCAGAGGGGGGCCAGTCTTTTAGCTTGAGCATCTCTGGCCAGAGATTCATATATGTTCTTCCCTTCGTATAACCTTTAAAGAAATCACGAATGAGAATTTCTACCTGCAAAGGTATAGAAGGGTGTTAATCAGAGTTCTAATATTATATGCAGGAAATACAAAGTGAAATTGTTATTCTTAACATTAAGAAGGAAATGAATAAGAAAAAAAGACATGATTACTGGAAATGAAAAAACTACCTACTGTCCATTACAATATAAAAGGAATATAATATCATATGCTTTTACACCTACCCAATTCAAAGATAGTTATTTTATGACAATGATTTTGTGGGTAAATGTTAGTATAAAAGCACAAAAAGGATGATAGAAGCAAACCTCACAACAAGACAGGCAATCAATGGCCTTCACTTTTGACGCATTTGAGGTGTTCCCTGAAACCGAATTTTCACGTAATGCTCGCCAAGTGACCTTTGGCTCCCAACTCAGACCTGTCCCTTGTTTAAGAACATCCCGAACTATGATTGGCTCACCTTTAATCCAATGCTGTTGGAAGAGAAATAGCCCTTCTTCTGACAAGTCACTTGACACTGGACAGTATATGTTATTATCATCCGTGCCATCTCTAAAAGATGCTCTTATCATAGAATTGCTGCTCAATACTGCTTCTTTCTGAAGATCTTTGGGCTCAATTTTGCAAAAACTCTTCAGCATGTTACGAGTTTTGGCTTCCAAATCAGAAATCTGTCCATTTGGAAGTATGCACTTCAGCTCCAATACACAGTCACCACAACCCCCCATTTCTTTTGGAGCACATCTAACACTTCCATCACTGTTAGCATTCCAATCAGTATATTTCTCATTAGTACCCTCTGAAATCCCTAAATCACAATATACTGGTTGAGGATGACCACCATGCATGTACTCAATGCCCTTATTAACATATTCAAACTTCAGTTCAGGCCGGGGTGAAATACTTCCATTTCGTATTTCTTGACAGCAAGTAAGACATATTTCAAAAGAACACTTGGGGCAGCTTCTATATAGATCAACAATAGACGTGGCACAGTGATCACTGCTCCAAGAACAAAAAAATTAAAATAAAAGAACTTGTAAAATATAGAAGGAATCATGCTATAGTATATATTAGGCAAAGGGACAGATACAATACCAATAAACACGTTCATCGTTACTACAAGTGCTTTGAGGTATCTTTATCTCAGAACATGAGATTCCTGACATGAGAGATTAGTTAGTGATGTCTCAAAAGTTAAGTAAAAAAAAAAAAAAAAAAAAAACACAGAGCTAAAGCTTAAAACCTTGTATCTTAGCTTCAATCTCATGCTCATGACTTTGTTCTTTACAAATTTGTTCCAGAAACGGAAGAAGTGAATTAGTCAAGTATTGCAAATACCGAACCTTTTCACAATCTGGGAACTTCCCGTCACATGTCTGAATGGAGATAACAAATTAGAGGACAAGGCCAAAGACAATGCGATAAAAAATATACTTTTGAACAAGAGAAAAATTAAGGGTGTCTACTGGACACTATAGCAAACTAAACCTCAATCATTCCCTTTGAACATAAGCAGACACTGCAGTTGCAATTCTTCCTGCAAAAGGGGCAACTCGCTGCAATATCTTCTATTTTCATATCAGGATACCTATGTGCAAAAATAAGAAAATAGTTATATTTTGTAAAGGTATCTAATAAAATAGATGAACAAATAAATAAACCTTTCGAAAGATTATTTAGATGTAAAAATACGTACCAGTTTTTGATGCACCACATACAGTACATTTTCTGACATTTAGTACATGGTACAAATGTTGTTCTTTCCCTTTTCATGCATTGATGGCATATTTTGGGATTTTGTTCAGTATCCTGTTAACACAAATAGTAAAGCACTCATTAAACTGTGTTATAAGGCTTAAATACCAAAAAAAATGTCATGAACTAAGACACTTTTCATAAATGTAAGAAATAAGCATTCAGAAACACAGTCACCTTCATATTGTCCATATTTCTAGTTGTCCTTCTTGACTTTGTCCTTGAAAGAAAAAGAACTTCCTCATTTTCTTCCGATTTCCTTTTCTTGTTCAAACTAGAAAGACTCTTCTTTGGCTCATGTACTTTCCTGGATGGAAGTTTAGTTTTCTTTGAACTTGCCAAAATGTCTTCTCTGCCTTCTTGAACCTTTCTCTTCTTTGAACCATATCCGACATTTAGTACTAGGTCCATTCCTACTGCAGAAAAAACAGGGAATTAATCTGAGACAATGGATTAACATCCGAATATTATAATATAGATTATCTATTTCTCAGTCATTCAATGATTCAAACACCAACATGACAATCTCACATAGTAACTTAAATCCAAACAACATGTACTGTGTATGTGTGTATGTATAGAATATGAATTCATTAAATATGCATACATACTACCAGCATAAGTTCACTACCACATTCATAAGCATGACATAGGAATTTGTGCAGGCACACTTGCAATTTTTGTCAGCTCACACTGTTTGAACTGATGGTTAGAACTTAGAAGCAGTTGGAGATGCAGTCTCTAACTGCCAAACTAACTATCTAATACTCTAACCTATTTGGTTGTAACAGAATCACAATGTGTTGCCAACGCTTAGCACACTCACAGTGTGAATAAACTGAACTAACCATTACATACTATAACAATCACACACCACATCCATTATAAGGAAATGATAATAAATCTTTACAGCCGATACTAAGCCATATCATTATTTAAATCCAATAACAACACAAATGAAGTGGCCTAATACAGAATGCAACAAGTCCAATGACCATTGCAAACAAAAAATCAAATCTAATACATTACCTCTTTTGCATACAACACTGAAAAAAAAAAGAGGAAAAAAGAAAAAGAAAAGTAATTTAGCCTACAATTTGCATCATAGAAAAAGTAGGTGAACGTTTATTGAAGTAGGTGCAAGTTGGAAAGATATATTCTAGTTTAGAGCCAAATCAAATTTTTATAACAGATTACCATTATTTATATTGTAATTGAGAAAGCTATTTTTATAACAAAACGTTTTGGAAGATTCAGAGGGAAAATGTTTTTGTTATCTTGTACATAGTTAAAATTGTTTCCAATGAGTCTCTGTTATTTTGACTTGATTTACTAGATTTTCTTTTTCTTTTTCTTAGGACATCAGTTTCATTCGGTTCTAATCTATATACACTTTAGATACTGAATCGTAAAAGTTCATTGATATTCCATATTTCATTTAGGTTTCATTCTTTTTCTCTTATTATTTCTAGTTATTCTGTTCCTTAGAAGAAAAATAATCAACTACGTTCTTCCATACTGGTTTGTTAACATTAACAGACAAAGGCATACAATAAAAGGCGAGGTAGGCTTGTAGCTTAAAACTGCCACAGAAAAAATAATTGATCCCGGTTGAGAAAAAGGTCTGGTTCTGCAGTTTAACCAGAATACATGGGAAATGGCAGCACATTTGCTCACTTAAGAATCCAAAATTTGCTGGGAACCCATTAGTAACTCCAGTTTAAAAGAGAGGGTGAGAAAATGAAAGGAAGAGCAAGAAAATGAAAGAAAGGGAAAGAAAACTCTAATCTGTATTTTCTCTGAAAGTGAATGTTACAACTTGCAACTCTGCTTCTCTATATAATGATGTGAGATTGTATATAGAAAATGTCAAAGTTTTCTCTACAAGCTGAACCTAACTGACTTAGTTGGATACTCTAACTGCAAAAGCTGAATGCCATATATAAAGCATAACTGAATTACAGGATGCAACAAGCTATTCTGAGGTTGCATTCAGAAGCTTGTTGCATTCAGAAACACTGCCCCCTTTTAACAAGACTAAACAGTGTTATAGTGACCAGTATATTACTCTAATACAGTTGAACCACCTCCCAGTTAAGTTTTCACTCTTTCAGAGTATCTTATCAAAGCAAAAATATAAATTTCAAAACTCATGCTGAACAGTTTTGGAAAAAAAAAAATAATAATTTAAGGGTTAGCTTCATGGAAAATAACATGTAGCATAAATTCAAAACCCGAAATTCATTTTTTTCACAAAAATGAATCTTTAGACAGCATAACTTATGAAGGAAACCAAACTCTAATAGACATCATACGATCATGAAATGGGCAGCACAAAATTAGCAGAACATCATGATTACATATACAAAGCAAAGGGAATACTATTTCTACGGTGACCGCACCTATTGTTATCTACAGTGGCTGCCAACACATCACCATTTCATGCTTAAACAATTAAAAACATCTAATTGGGGTTTTCATTCTCTCTACACTACTAATCACCATCCATAATTGTTCCACAATCCATAACATTGAAGAAAGCAGCGTGTCGACAGTAATTGGAGTTTTCATTCTCTCTGCACCTATTGTTATTGGGGAAGGAATGCATGCATTGCAGATACTAATCAAGTACCAACATAACTGTTATATAAAATAAAACAGGGGAGAAATTATTCAAATGTTGTAGGTACAAGTACCATGTAATTGGTTCTTTCTACAGTTGTCGCTGCCTTCGTGGATGTTATGAATTGTCGATGTTATGAATTGTGGAACAATTAGGGATGGTGATTAGTAATAGAGAGAGAATGAAAACCCCAATTAGATGTTTTTAATAATTGTTTAAGCATGAAACGGTGACGTTTTGGCAGAACACTAGGTGCAGTCACTCACTGTAGAAATAGTAATCCCGCAAACAAATTACCCATTGACATTTTTCTTCATTTATTTCGATAGATAAGATACACTGAATGTTTTGAAAGAAATAATAAAGATGAAACAAAGAAGAAAGAAAGTGAGATAGATAAGATACCATACCAGTGCTCGATGATGATGATGGGGTGGAATTCTTGCTCATCTTCTTTGGCAATCCAGCAGACCCAGATGCAAGGAGCTTCGGTTGGGATTAGAGCTGGTTGGTGTGTTGAGAAGAAAATTGGAAAATGAAAAATTTGGATTAAGTGAATGACGAAAAAATTGAAAAATTTCGGAGGTATGGTTTGTGTTTTTAAAGAAGAAATTGGAAGAGTGATATCAAAGTTAATAAACGTTACAATTTTATAATTAAAACGTTACAATTTTACATTTAAAGGGAAAATTCAAAATAGAAGGTAATATTAACAAATAAAGTGTGTTAATAAACGTTAGAATTTCATATTTAAAGGAAAAACTGAAAGAGAAGAGAAATCCTAATTTATGTGTGTTAAAAGAAGTAATTGGAAGAAAGAGATCAAATTTAATAAACGTTAGAGTTTTATAATTAAACGGAAAATTGACCCTAATTTATTTTAATTGTTTGAACGGAAGATCTAGTCAATTAAAACCAAATCTCATGATTTGATTTATGATTGTCTTTTAAAGATTGGGAATATTCTGATACGATAAAATTTATTTATTTGTAATTTTTGTTATTATTATCCGATAGGATAAAGTGTGTGTTATTTTAAAGGATATAATATTATGTCATTTTAAGAAAGAAAGAAATAGATAAAGGAGTAGAGAGTTGAAAAAAAAATAAAGCTGTGGGTCCCACCTCTTTGTGATAGTGAAAGGATGTAAGTTATATAATTTAAAAGAATAAACATTTTTCCCTATCCGATAAGTGGTTATAAAAATTATTTATCTCTTGGTAATTAATCATTATGATAATGAAAGTAAAAAAAAGGAAAAAAATCAAAACATTTTATTTCCTAATTCTTTCAAGGAAGGTAATCTTAATAAATTAAAACTAAATCTCTAATTTGATTTATGATTGTGTTTTAAAAATTGAGAAGATTTTGATATAATAATATTTCCTGATTTGTAATTTTTGTCATTATTATCTGATGAGCGCGGTTATAAAAATTATATATCTCTTGGTAATTAATTATTATGATAATGAAAGCAATAAAAAGGAAAAAAATTTAAAACATTATTATCTTAATAAAAATTCCGAAAATATTGTTGTTATGAATCATTTTACAAAAACACTCTCCCGACTAAAGTAAAATTCTTCACTCGAAATCGCCCAAAAAAGAAGAGACATGGCTAGCCTTTATAAATCTCATTTTTTTTTTCACTTTTTATGTGACAATCTAATACATTATCTATATATTAATTTTCATCAGTTGAGGAAGAAATAGTATTACATAAATATCAATGCAATGCAAATAGATTGTCACACAACAAAAAAAGCCCGGTGGTGATTACTTTTAGAACAACATGAAAACTGAAAAGTCCACTAAGATAACCTATTTAATATTGTTAAGATCGAGATCTTACCTAAAATTGGAAAGAAGTAAAAAGATCAAATTGCAAGATCGATATGGATAGTAAAATCGTAACCGTACATATAAAATATTAAAATTACATTAATATATAAAATCATATTATATTTTATATATATGTTAACAATTAATCCAAATTAATTCAAATATATACAATAACCATTATTCCAAATCATCATTTAATTAAAAATATGAAATTATAAAGAATAGTTTAGTTATTATTATTTTATTAATTATACAAAAAAAAAAAATGTGCTAATTCCAATAAAAGAAAAATAATGAGATTGGAAGTCAAAATTTGTATTGGAATATGTTAAAATAAAAGATAAGATTCAACAATGTTGTGGAGGTGTATGGTGGTCTGTTCACATTCTTATCTAAAGCTACACGTTTTCCTCTATATTCAAAAATGATCATGATTTCAAAAATAAAATAAAATGATCCTAAGTGTCTTCCTCTCTGCTTCAACTCTACTGTGTATTTGTTCTCTCTTTCCCTTAAAAAAAATCAACTTTATTTCTTTAAAGTTGATGATGACCTCTGTGATCCATGTGCAAAAAAAAATATAGTCAATTTAAGATTCTTCCTCTCTGTTCAAAACAATCTCTCTCTCCCCCTCAGGATCTGAAGCTACAAGCCTGTCAATATGCTAATTAACTATAAAACTAATCTTTTAATTATGGGTTTTTCATCTATAATTTAAAATGACTACAAAAAATTTCCTACACACACAACATTTTGTGGGGCCCGCAGCCAAAAAAAATTATTATAATAAATTAAAATCAAATCTCTAATTTGATTTATGATTGTGTTTTAAAGATTGGGAAGATTCTGATATGATAAAATTTACTGATTTGTAATTTTTTTCATTATTATCCGATAAGCGGTTATAAAAATTATTTATCTCTTTGTAATTAATCTTTACGATAATGAAAGCAATAAAAAAGAAAAAAAATTAAAACATTTTATTTCCTATTTCTTTCTAGCGAAATCCTAATTTTGTTTTAGTGGAAGGTAATCTTAATAAATTAAATCCAAATCTCTAATTTGATTTATGATTGTGTTTTAAAATTTGGGAAGATTCTGATATGATAATATTCCCTGATTTGTGATTTTTGTCATTATTATCTGATAAGCGCGGTTATAAAATTTATATATCTCTTGGTAATTAATCATTATGACAATGAAAGCAATAAAAAAGGAAAAAAATTAAAACATTATTATTTTAATAAAAAATTATGAAAATACTGGTGTTTTGAATAATTTTACAAAAACACTCTTCCTCAAATAAAGTGAGATCGTTCCCAAGAAATCGCCCAAAAAAGAAGAGACATGGTTGGCTTTTATAAATCTCACTTTTTCACTTTTTATGTGACAATCTAATACATTATCTATATATTAATTTTGATCATGTGAGGTAGAAATAGTATTATATAAATATCAATGCAATGCAAAATAGATTGTCACAAAACAAAAAAAGCCGGTGGTCCTTACTTTTAGAACAACGTGAAAACTGAAAAGTCCACTAAGATAACCTATCCAATGTTGTTAAGATTGAAATCATACCTAAAATTTGGAAAGAAGTAAAAAGATGAAATTGCAAGATCGATATGGATAGTCAAATCGTAACTGTACATATAAAATATTAAAATTACATTAATATATAAAATCATATTATATTTTATATTTATGTTTTCAATTAATCCAAATTAATTCAAATATATACAATAACCATTATTCCAAATCATCATTTAATTAAAAATATGAAATTATAAAGAATAGTTTAATTATTATTATATTATTAATTACACAAAAAAAATCTGCTAATTCCAATAAAAGAAAAATAATGAGATTGAAAGTCAAAATTTGTATTGGAATATGTTAAAATAAAAGACAAGATTGAACAATGATGTGTAGCTGTATGGTGGCATGTTCGCATTCTTATCTGAAGCTACACGTTTTCTGTAACAGCCCGTGTTAACCCGGATTGTTAACATACTATTGTATTAAGTCACGCTTAATTAAAATGCGGAATAACTTTTTCTTTAATTCAATTATGACGTCATTAACCTTAGCCCACTTGATTACTTAACCAATTTCATAAAATACTGCCTGTATGTAAATTGCAAGACAACTAACTGAAATACCTCATATATAAATAATAAGTGAGTATCTAAGTCGCCGGACTACAACACATAGCTTGGACCAAAATCCTGATACTTTAATTACAACTTCAAATAAAAGACTTTAACAAAACCATGTGGCATGGACAAACCCCATGCTCACCAAATAAGGCACAATGCTCAACAACAGTCTCACTGTGATCATAACAGAAAACATAAGCAACAGTCAAATAATCATCATCCATCATGTCAGCAAAATACAGCTAAGTCTAACTCAGCTCTGGCCTCCTGCCACCTGAGCCCTCAACATTACCTGAACCTGAAATAAGCGTCCCCAAACGTGGGGTGAGATCTCTAAACAAGAAATCTCAGTAAGACAAGGGGTCCTCAAGGATCTTCCACCCCAAGCTCACTTACATGTGTAATATAAGTTCAAAAACAGTATTTACAATATAAGTTCCAAAACTATGCGATGCAGCAGATAATCATGCCATGTGTGTTTATCAAATCTACTGGCCAGAGAAATGCAGGAATACGTCTAAACCCACATGAGTACAAGGAACACCGCTTGCACCTCACCCACAGCCTCACCATCTTGTATGTACTACATACTCAGGCTTACTGTATAGGTGGACACCACATGCATATCATAAAAGCACATTGCATATAATAGCTCAACAGCATTTCCAAAACATAAAAGCATGTAACACAGCATGCATAAACCACATCCCCATGGGACATGGTGGAACCACAAAATGGCTAAACCGAGGACACGAAAGCTTACCTTGCAAGCTAGCTATCCAAGCCAAGAATCCAACCTTTCTTACGTCCAAACACAGCAGTATCACAATCTGATATGGACCAATAATACATCAATATTTATGCATCACAAGCATACAACTTAAAGACTACGCCTTTCCTTTACGTTTTACGTCTTAAGGCTTCCAACAAAGCCATAAGCCCTTAATCATAAGATTCTGACTTAGTTCATTAATTACAGAAGTTCAACTTCATTAATCTAGGGTCCACAAACCCCCAATAGCTTACTGTTCACACAGCACAGCTACTGTTCTGCGAAATTCCAGGATATCCGGATATCACAGGGAACATTTCCGGATATGCCATATCCGGATATCACACTGGCCATATCCGGATATACCATATCCGGATACCCAGTTCCCACATCCGGATATCAATATTCGGATACCATATCCGGATATGGATATACGGATATCTGCTCGACAAATATCCGGATATCTCACGACAGAATGGAGTTTCTGCATTTCGTGAATATCCAGTCCAAAGGTTCAACTTTTAACACTTGTACACGACCAAGGATCCATTTTTAAGCAGGTATAAGTTCACTTATGTGTTGGTTACATGTTAAACCCATTAACATACCAAGATACCACCTTTAGGCCACAAAAACACATGATCAAGTTAAGGTGACTTACCCCAAAGCTTCATCAGTAGTTCAAAGTGCCTTTGGAGCTCCCAATGCTGCTCACAAGTCCAGCACCCCCAAGGACACGAAAATGCCACACCAAAGGTTGGTTCTTGGCACCAAAGGAGGCTTCTTGAAGCCTCTAATGTCAAGGACAATGGCTCATAACCATTGAGACAATATCACAGCCCACTAAACACCCTTCAACCAGCACCTCAACTCAGAAAAGGTTGCACTTCATTCTCACAAGACACACTCTAGTTGTTTAGAAGAAGGAATGGTGAAGAAGGTGATCACAAGCTCAAGAAAAGATGAAGGAGAAGGCAATGGAACAGTAGCTCCAATTCAGCCAACCAAGGTTCACGTAGGATAGAGGCTGCCTAGGGTTTTGTGCCCTCTAAAGATAGTATATATAGACAATTGGCCACTTAAGCGCAGTATTAGCCTTAATAGCAACGCAAAAGATCTTGATCCCAAACTTTGGAATCTAGACCTACACATTTTTCTAAGATTTTTCATATTTTTATTTTATTTTTCGGAGCACCTTTCCGGTACGTGCTTTTCCATAGCCAGTATCAGTTCTGGCGTCAGATTACATTATTTTGACTTGAAACTTGTTTTACAAGTCCTACATAATATTCTAGTAATTATCATGCGTTCGTTATAATTTTCCGGGATACTTTTCCGGTACACATTTATACCGGGTAGCAGAACCGGTATCTGCGTTTTTCTTCCGAAAAGCGACTTTCAGCATTTTTACTCACTCAGTATAATTATTTAAGCCCAATAATAATTATTAAGGTCAATTATGGAATCATTTCCTAATTATCATAATTAATTCACTAATTATCTTAATTAGCGGTGCAGGTTCTTACATTTTCCTCTATATTCAAAAATGATCCTGATTTCAAAAAAATAAAAATAAATAAATGATCCTACGCGTCTTCCTCTCTGCTTCATCTCTACTGTGTATCTGTTCTCTCTTTCCCTTAAAAAAAATCAACTTTATTTAATCTTTTAATTTCCCTTAAAAAAATCAACTTTATTTCTTCAAAGTTGATGATGACCTCCGTTATTTAATCTTAAATATAGTCAATTTAAGATTCTTCCTCTCTGTTCAAAACAATTTCTCTCTCTCTCTGTGTGTGTCTCTATGTGTATCTGAAGCTACAAGCCTATCAATATGCTAATTAACTATAAAACTAATCTTTTAATTATAAGCAGGCAAAAAAAAGTTATGTTAGCTTAGTGAGGTTAAGTTGTTGCAGAAGCAATTCTTTGTCGTTTTGCTCAGCCAAACAAATATTGAGTCGAGTTTCCTGTAGTTGCATTAGTATATTTTAATAAGTCAAACTATATTTTGATTGATTGTATCATTCTTTCCATTTGGGGTTCGCTTGCTACTCAATGAATCGCAACCAAAGTGATCAAAAAAACACTAATCATACCACATTGCCATTTACCACCAAACTTCAAACGATGAAAACAATATTTTGGAGCCCTATTGTTAAGGAAGAAAAAAAAAGGTGGGAAACAATATATAAACAAATTCAATTACTCATCAGCCTTCTGGAACATTGACTCAACCAATAATATTAGCATTGCATAATTATAATCGATATAGAGAAAGAAAGGAAAAAGAACCTTTGGACAAAGCAAGAACGAGGGCGGCGCTAGAATAGAGAGATGATACGCAAAGGGGAGTCTCAGCTGGTGATGGTGGTGACAATGATAGTAGATGCGCTAACTCTTTTCGTCATTTTTCGGACGAAAAGAGCAGATACAGGTTCTGCTACTCGGTATAAATGCGTACCGGCGAAGTATCCCAGAAAATTATAATAAGATCATGAATATTCCTAGAATATTAATTGAAATACTAAATTACCTTTATACCTAATATCTAATAGAACCGATTTTATGACCATGGTTTTATTACTACATGTTTAACCATGGTGAAGGATCTCATAGGTTTATATTATATTTTAACATTTCTAATCATCGGAGTTAAATTTTTTCAGGTGCTCACACAATTGGTGTTGCCCATTGCTCAACAATTGCAACCCGGCTATATAATTTTACTGGTAAGGGTGATACAGATCCAACTCTAGACAGTGAATATGCAAAAAATCTCAAGACCTTTAAGTGCAAGAACATCAATGATCAAACCACACTTATTGAGATGGACCCTGGAAGTCGCAATACATTTGATCTTGGTTACTATACTCAAGTGGTTAAGAGAAGGGGCCTCTTCCAATCAGATTCTGCATTGCTAACTAGCTCTATTACAAGGTCTATTATCACCCAACAGCTTCAGTCAACTCAAAAATTCTTTCTTGAATTTGCCAAATCCATGGAGAAAATGGGACGAATTAATGTCAAGACTGGGACACAAGGAGAGATCAGGAAGCATTGTGCACTTCTAAATAGCTAAGAATCTTATTGATAATGACCCATTCCAGTGAAGTTTTTATGTCTATTGTTCAACACAATTTATTTTTGGGTCTAGTTATTTATGTTATGGCAGTGGTATCTAAATATATGAGATACCCTATGGTCTGGTTGTTTTCCAAATGATGTCAGAACAATTGGGTAGTGAATCATAGGTTTGATGGGAAATCATGTTCTTCTGGTAATAACAAGGAGAATGAAAGAGAATTTGTTGTGAATAACACAGCATAATAATGTCTGGCCAAAATAATTGTCCTCCCTTTGTATGTTGAAAATATGTTATCCTATTATTAAAATAAGAGTTCTTTTATTTCCTTATTTACTATCTCATTTATTAGAGGTTTTTAGCAATTTCTTTGAACATCTTTTTTTTTATGAAATTGAAAATGGAGTTTAATTGAAATTGTGCTATGGGCAATTGTATAAAGAGTTAACTCCAGCGATCTCAAAATTATATCGTTTCGAGAGTTAAAGAAATTAATAAAGAGTGTTCTGGTAAAATGAATTATATAACAAAAAAAGTTCCTAAAATATCTTTAATTAATTCTCTCAATTCCTAAAACGATGTATTTTAGGGTTATTGAAGATAATTTTTTTTTTTCTCTCAATCACCTAATGTGTGTTGTTAATTTAATTTTAAGTACAGTTAGGGTTAAATAAGTTTTAGTTATCACAATTTTATTTTTTTTGGATCAATTTAATTCTCACATTCTTATTCCATGCTTATTCAAGTTTTTTTTTTTTCATTTTGTTCAATCTATCTCCTTTTACTTACCGATTATATTTAATGTTTGTTATTATGCTAATATTCCATCCAAATTATTTCGTTAAATAATTGCGTGCCAGATTTTCAGTGATATGTTGATTCTAAATAAATAAAAAATACTATAATGTAATACATCATTATTTTAATGATATGGATAGAGAGACAACATTGCGTATAATTAATAAATTTATAAAATAAAATAATCAATTCAACAAAAATAACAAGTAAAATGAACACATATAAAAGTTAACAAAAACCTAGTTTCTTTTTAGCTTACCAAAAAAAAAAAAGCTAATTAAAAAAGAGAAACATTAGGGATCTCTGGGCTTTGGATTTGAAGTTTATGGTCCAGCCCAGTCTAAATTAGGGCACCTCATAAACCCTAATTCGTGCCTCACCCTTCACTGTCTATATATAATCGAACTTATTCCCAATTTTCTTGTCATCTCTTTTCGTTCTTCTTCGTTGCTCATGTGGGCAATTACATATTGTTTTAGGGTTCATCCGAATTTGACTTTTTGGAGCCTGAATTTTGTCCAATTTGCGTCTTTATGCAAATTGGGTTCCTGTATTTCTATGATCTGTGCGATGAATTTTTCCTTTTGAAAATAAAGTTTAGATTTTTATAGTTGTGCTGTGACGAGACAATTTCGTGGACTAGAGTTTCTGATCTGGGTATCATGCTCAGGAGTTGATTATCAAACCCTTGGCTGTCTGAGCGCACCGAAATTCTTCGATTTTTGAGAAATTGGGGCGGCATTTTTATTTTTTTTTTGGTGAAAAATTTATCTTCTCTTATGTTACCAGTTTTTTCGTTCCAAAAGATAAAAATGCTTTCAATTTTTTTATTTAATTTCGTAGTTTTTTTTTTTTTTCGCTAAATTGGTTTGAGAAAGTTTGTGGCTTATGATGATATTTTAATTATCTTAGCGGATTTCAGTGAGATTTATATCGGTGCAATTGATCCATAATTATTCCCAAAATTGCAATAAACACGTAATTATTTAATTAAAAAGCTTTATTTTAATTTTTTTTGCCCCATTTCGGATGACTTTTGTAGGAACAAGAACAGAAAACTAGTAACATATTTGAGAAAAAATAATTATCCTTTTAAATGACAATTTATATCCTTTAACACTTATAAATAGGTAGGACTCATATATTTTTTTTTTCAACTCCTTTATCAATCTCTTACTCTCTTAATTTTGCATCTTTTAAAATGAGACACACTTTATCGAACATATTTTTAGTGTCACAAACATAATTTAATCGAACATATTTTTAGTGTCACAAATATAATTTATTAATATTCTGCTGTACCCTATAAACGTAATAAGTTATAGATGATACAGAACATCAACTATAAAGATCAGTACCATACTTCTGAACTGAAAAATTATATACATCAAACTAAATTTTCATTGTAAATTTCATTGAACACCCATTTGTGAGTTCCAATCTCTCTGCATCAGCTTTCCATCTTTAGCAGGAGAACTTAATGTGATTATTTCTTCGACAACTATAACCTTCATAAATGTGAGTCTAATATTTTTTTCCATTGTCGGTAACTTAAAAATGAAGAATAAATCCAATGAATAAATACATGAGCATTCCCCATAAAAACACCAGGAAAACATCCTTTTAAGATGTTGCTTGTTCTGTGTCAAAATTGCCTCTATGAAGTGTACAACCAACTTTAGAGGAAAGAAATAGAAAATGTCCAGAACAGTAAACTTGTGTTGCGAAAATTAAAAAAAGAAATGGATTAAGAAACATTGTCCTACCCTTTCCCTCATTAAAATTTTTTAAAACCACACAACACTGCTATGTATATGAAAAGAAGAACTCTGATTTCTTTATATTACTTAAACCAAAGAAAAACTTTTTCTGTGTCCGGATTGATGGGATCGACTTGCACGCTCTATGAAGTGTACAACTCTGATCTGATTGTTACACACACTGAAGCCATTATTTGATATTTCGTTTCAATTCTTGACTTTAAAACCTTTTGCTTTTTGTTTCGTTTACTTTTATTATTTGTTTCGGATGGCTCATTATCCGGCAGCTCAATGGTTTGGGCCCAACTTAAACCCCGCCCTCACATTAGCCCTAAAGGCTGTCAAAGATCCCTTCCCAACCTCTAACGCAGCGGCAGACCCATGGAATCTCTTCCCCTTAGGTTGATTAAAAGGGGTTTAGCCTAGCATGGCTAGGATAAACATGAATAAAAATAAATAAAGAAGAAGAAAAAGATGGAGAACGCGAAGAACGCTTCAGAGAAAATACTTTGATCTCAAATTTCCAAAATTACAGAATGAGTGAAAGTTTCCTACTCTGCTGTCATATACCCTTACCCAAATCGGGTTAGGGTTCAGTTGTGATCGGCCCATCTGTCTAAAATACGAAATAAAATAAATAAAATAAAACTTGGCTTTGGGCCACCTATGTAATTGGGTTTTAATTTAAATTACAAGTCTAAGACTTCAGCAAAACACGTTCTTCTTGGCGTCAGAAATCGACTAGCTTCTAGTCCGAATTGGGCTTCGACCTCTGCATAAGAATTGTAGTCCTCTGTGTTATCTGATAAACCCAACAAGAACGGAGTCATTCCGACAACTGTGGACCGAGATATGACCAAAATACAGAAGTAACGTAAAGCTGAAAAATTCTGACGAAAATAAATTAAACTCAATCAAACACTAAAAATGTAAATTAACTCAAAACATCATTATTTTATTCAAATAAATCCTAAAAATAGTAATTAAGAGTAACAAATAAGTGCAATAAAATATGAGTTATCAAAGTGCGCATTCTGTTGAATAAACTTTAAATGTTTTGTTAGTTTTATATTTAATAGTCTTAATTAAGGAGTCATGTGTTTAGGTAAGTGAAAGGTCAAGAGTTGTAAGAAAGTGAAAGGCCAAGAGTTGTGATAAAGTGAAAGGCCAAGAGTTAGAGAGGCCAAGAGTTGGAAGTTTAGTTTTGTGGTTTATGGCTAATTTAATGTTTGGGTCATGAAAAGGCAATCTAGTGCCTATATAAACTAATCCATATTGTAAGCAAAACATCACAAGAAAAAGAGAAATACAAGTTTTGTCTTCTCCACAAGAAAATAGCTGTTTTTATTTTAAGTTCTACATTATAGTGATACCACAAATTGGTATCAGAGCTATGGAGAGGGGGAGTGATATGGCACTACCTAAGTTGACGAAGGAGAACTACGAGAATTGGAGCATCCAGATGAAGGCTCTTCTCGGATCCCAGGACGCTTGGGAGAATGTTCAAGCAGGTTTTGTAGAACCACAGGACACTGGAGGCCATTCGGCGGCTCAAACCAAAGCGTTGAAAGAGACGCGTGCAAAAGACAAGCTGTCGTTATTCATGCTCTTCCGAGCTGTAGACGAATCCGGGTTCGAGAAGATAGCAAATTGTGAGACCTCAAAGGCAGCCTGGGACATCTTAGAAAATGTCTATAGAGGAGCTAACCGAGTTAAACAAGTCCGGCTTCAAACCCTTCGTGCCGAGTTGGAGGGAATGAAGATGAAGGACACGGAAGGAGTATCCGGGTTCGTTGCCCGGGTTCAAGGAATTGTGAACCAGTTAAAACGGAATGGAGAAGATATACCTGACACCAGAGTGGTGGAGAAAATCTTGAGATCTTTGACAGACCAATTCGAAAACGTGGTTTGTGCCATAGAGGAGTCCAAGGACCTGTCTACACTCACCATTGACGAGTTGGCGGGTTCCTTTGAAGCACATGAACAAAGAAAGAAGAAGAAGGAGGAAACTCTTGAGCAGGCACTTCAGACCAAAGCAACAATTAAAGATGAGAAGATGCTCTATTCTCAAAATTTTCGAGGTAGAGGACGTGGCCGCGGTGGACGAGGTACTAGCCGTGGTGGTAGAGGTCGAGGCCGAAGTCAAGAAGTGTATAGTGATGAGGTAGGACAGTCAAATCAACAAAACCGGAGAGGAAGAGGACGAGGTCGACGAGGAGGTCGGTCACATTATTCAAACATCGAGTGTTACAAATGTGGAAAGTTTGGTCACTATGCAAAAGATTGTAACTCGGACAAGTGTTACAACTGTGGCAAAGTCGGACATTTCGCAAGAGAATGCAGAGAGGAGAAAAAGGTGGAGGAGACGTCCAACCTAGCCACAGAAGGCGAGATGAAGGATGGTGTCTTGTTAATGACACACTGTAAAGGAAGTCCAGACGATGACATGGAGTGGTATCTTGACACGGGTGCGAGCAACCACATGTGCGGACATAAGGACTTCTTCAAGGAGATGAGAAAGGTGGAAACCGGACATGTTTCGTTCGGGGATGCCTCAAAGGTTGAGGTAAAAGGCCGAGGTACGATCTGTTTCCTACAAAAGGACGGGTTAATTGGCTCAATTCGAGATGTGTACTATGTACCCGACCTAAAAAGCAATATTTTAAGCATGGGTCAACTGATGGAGAAAGGTTACTCGGTTATTATGAAAGACCGGGTATTGTATTTGAAAGATGAGCAAGGTCGGCTGATAGTTCGGGTTCAAATGGGTAAGAATCGTATGTATAAACTAAATCTGAAATGTATACAGGTTAAATGTTTACAAGCCGAGGTGGAAGATAAGGCGTCACTTTGGCATATCCGGTTTGGTCACCTACATTATGGTGGTCTAACCGAGTTGGCAAAGAAGAAGATGGTGGAAGGGTTACCTGGCATTAACTTTGAAGGAAAGTTTTGTGAGAGTTGTGTACTTGGCAAGCATGCCAGGACCACGTTTCAGAAGATGGCAAGATTCCGGGCTAAGCAACCTCTGGAACTAATACATACCGACTTATGTGGACCCATCAATCCGGGTTCCTTCAGCGGTAAGAAGTATTTTATTTCCTTTATTGATGATTTCTCACAGAAAACTTGGGTTTACTTTCTGAAGGAGAAGTCCGAGGTGTTTGATGTGTTCAAAAGGTTCAAGGTGATGATTGAGAAGGCAACAGGAAGCTATATCAAATCGGTGCGGTCTGACAGAGGTGGGGAATATACCTCAACAGCGTTTATGTCTTTCTGTGAGGAACAGGGGATAAGGAGATTTCTAACAGCACCATACTCACCACAACAGAATGGCGTGGCTGAAAGGAAGAACCGGACTATTCTTGACATGGTTCGGTCAATGCTGAAGAACAAAAGGATGCCGAAGGAGTTTTGGGCGGAAGCTGTGCAGTGTGCTGTGTATGTGCAGAACCGATGTCCATATTCGAGCTTGGATGATAAAACTCCACAGGAAGCATGGAGCGGTCAAAAGCCTTCAGTGGCTCATCTCAGAGTTTTTGGCAGTATAGCCTATGCACACATACCGGACCAGCTCAGAACCAAACTCAAGGATAAAAGCAAGAAATATGTTTTTATTGGATATGATGAAAAAACAAAGGGGTATAAGCTGTTTGACCCCGTCAACAAGAAAGTCATAGTAAGCAGAGATGTAAAGCTCAATGAAGCAAATGAGTGGGACTGGAACAATTCTTCTGAGGTAAACTTTGAAGACGGAATCTCAACACAAATTATCAACCCGGCAAGTCCTGAAGCTTCTGATGATGAAGATGAGGTACGACAACCCAGGATGCGAAGCATACAAGACATATATGAGTCAACAAGTGAGGTACATTTTGTTTGTCTTCTTGCAGACTCTGAGAACATAAGTTTTGAAGAAGCCATCCTAGATAAGAAATGGCAAGATGCCATGGATGAGGAGATAGAAGCCATTGACCGAAATAACACATGGGAGTTAGCCGAGCTACCAGAAGGAAGTCGGCCCATTGGAGTGAAGTGGGTGTTCAAGAAGAAGATGAATGCTCAAGGGGAGATAGAACGATATAAAGCTCGACTAGTTGCAAAAGGTTATAAGCAGAAGGCTGGAATTGACTATGACGAGGTGTTTGCCCCTGTTACAAGGATGGAGACAATTCAGCTACTCATCTCACAGGCTGCTCAATACAGATGGCCAATGCATCAAATGGATGTAAAGTCGGCATTTCTGAATGGTGTTCTCGAAGAAGAAGTTTATGTGGAACAACCGCCGGGCTACATGAAGGCAGGAGAAGAGAAGAAGGTGCTGAGATTGAAAAAAGCACTTTACGGGTTGAAGCAAGCACCACGGGCATGGAATGCTCGTATTGACAAATATTTCAAGGAGAATGGACTTGAACAATGTCCATATGAACATGTTGTTTATGTCAAGAAAAATGGAGGAGACTTGTTAGTTGTGGCTCTTTATGTTGACGACCTCATTTTTATGGGAAACAATGCCAAGATGATACAAGAGTTCAAGAGCACAATGACAAGAGAGTTCGAAATGACAGATCTCGGTTTGATGAAGTTCTTTCTTGGTTTGGAAGTAAAACAAAATGAGAAGGGAATCTTCGTGTCACAGGAGGCTTATGCAAAAAAGATTTTGAAGAAGTACAAGATGGAAGATTGCAACCCAGTTTCAACACCAATGGAACCCGATTCAAAACTCTCTAAGTTTGATGGAGGAGACCGTGTTGATGCAAGCAAGTACAGAAGTTTGGTGGGAAGCCTACGTTATCTCACATGCACGAGGCCGGATATCTCGTTAAGTGTCGGCATAGTAAGTCGGTTCATGGAGGAGCCGAGATACACACATTGGAAGGCGGTAAAGAGAATTCTAAGGTATGTTCAAGGTACAGCTTCACACGGGTTACACTACTCGAGCTCGGCAAAATACAAGTTGATTGGATATTCTGACAGTGATTGGTGTGGAGACGTAGATGATCGAAAGAGCACGGCTGGTTATGTGTTTTTCATGGGCAACACGGCATTCACCTGGATTTCGAAGAAGCAACCTATTGTGACACTGTCGACATGTGAAGCTGAATATGTAGCTGCATCTTGGTGTGTTTGTCATGCAATGTGGCTCAGGAATTTGCTAAGCAAGTTGGAGGAAAAACAAGTCGGTCAAACTGTGATCCGAATTGACAATAAGTCGGCTATAGAGCTAGCCAAGAACCCGGTAAATCATGAAAGAAGCAAGCATATTGACGTCCGATTTCACTTCATCCGGGATCAAGTAAAGGAAGGAAATGTGGAGCTAACACACGTGACCAGTCAAGAGCAAGTCGGAGACATCTTCACAAAGCCACTGCCGACGTTGCTGCTCAACAATTGCAAGAAGATGCTTGGGATGAAAGATGGCAAAACCATTTAAGTTTATGAAGGAGAATTGTTGAATAAACTTTAAATGTTTTGTTAGTTTTATATTTAATAGTCTTAATTAAGGAGTCATGTGTTTAGGTAAGTGAAAGGCCAAGAGTTGTAAGAAAGTGAAAGGCCAAGAGTTGTGAGAAAGTGAAAGGCCAAGAGTTAGAGAGGCCAAGAGTTGGAAGTTTAGTTTGTGGTTTATGGCTAATTTAATGTTTGGGTCATCAAAAGACAATCTAGTGCCTATATAAACTAATCCATATTGTAAGCAACACATCACAAGAAAAAGAGAAATACAAGTTTTATCTTCTCCACAAGAAAATAGTTGTTTTTATTTTAAGTTCTACATTATAGTGATACCACACATTCGGAGTCCCGGCCGGCAAATTTCTAGGTTTTATGCTGACCGAAAGATGCATTTAGGTCAACCCTGATAAGTGTAAGGCGGTCCTAGATATGCGGAGCCCCCAAACGGTCAAGGAAGTTCAACAGCTGACTGGGAGGTTGGTGGCCCTCACTCGGTTCTTAGCCAATTTTGCGCATAAGTCCCTCCCTCTGTTTGGCTTACTCAAAAAAGGTCACACTTTTCAATGGTCCGACGATTGTGAGAAAGCCTTTCAAGAATTCAAAAGAGTTGTATCTTGCCCGCCCGTTCTCACAAAGCCTAACAACGGGGAAACCTTATTCTTGTACCTCGCTGGCGGAACAGAGGCCATTAGCGCCGCTTTAGTAAGAGAACCAAAAGGTGAAGCGCAAAAACCTGTGTACTTCATCAGCAAAGTCTTGCAAGGCGCTGAGCTCAAGTATAAACAGGTAGAAAAGGTCACCCTTACACTCATATTTGCGCCCCGAAGGCTGCGGCCGTACTTCCAATGCCACCCAATCACCGTCAAAACCAATCAGCCCATTCGCCAGGTGTTGCAAAAGCCTGACCTCACAGGACGAATGATGTCATGGGCGATTGAACTATCGGAGTATCAAATCAGTTACGAGCCAAGAACCGCCATAAAGGCTCAAGCCCTCACGGACTTCATAGCTGAGATGACCCATGCCTGTACCACAGACGATCAAGTGGGTAAAACTCAACCTCAGGCAACCTGGAAACTGTATGTTGACGGTTCTTCCAACGCCAAAGGGTCTGGTGCCGGAATGATAGTGGAAAATTCGGACGGCGTGGCCATGGAGCATTCTTTGACTTTCGATTTTAACACAACCAACAACCAGGCGGAATATAAGGCCATGATAGCTGGTTTGCTTCAAGCCAAAGAACTGGGAGCCCAGCATCTCAAGGTTTTTAGCGATTCACAGCTAGTTACTTTCCAAATCTCTGGCGAGTATCAAGCCAAAGGCTCGCTGATGTGCAAATACTTGGAAAGGGTCAAAGAGATAATGTTGACCTTCGAGACAGTCAAGGTGGAACACATTAGGCGATCAGAAAATACATGGGCAGATATCCTCGCCAAATTGGCCAGTACGAAGAGTCCAGGTAATAATTGTTCTGTCATCCAGCACAACTTACCTAACCCATGCATTATCATGAGTGTCACAGCCACAGCAGACACAACTGCCGCCGACACTTGGATCACTCCTATCGCCAACTACCTGTCTGAAAGAACGCTCCCTCCAGACCCGAAAGAAGCCAAGAAAATTGCGCGGAGAAGCGCGCACTGATTCTAAGTTCCGAGAGCTGATGACAAACCTACAAATTCGACACCACTTTGCTGCTGTAGAGCATCCCTAGTCTAATGGATTGGTAGAATCGGCCAACAAAATGCTCTCTAAAGGAATTAAGAAAAAGTTAGATTCGCATAAAGGAGCATGGGTGAAAAATATGCCGGGCGTCCTGTGGGGTTATCGGACAACCGCCCAGTTAGCACCGGAGAAACCCCTTTCCGGCTAACGTACGGCACAGAGGCTATGATACCAGTCGAGATTGGTGAACCCTCGTGGAGGAAAAACCAGGTAGCAGAAGTAACCAATTGCAGGAATCTCAGTGAAGCACTCGACCTACTTGACAAAATCCGAGAGCGCGCAATGCAATCGGAAGGTCAAACCAAAGAAAGATCGACCAAGAAATACAACAAGAAAGTTGTTCCTAGAAAGTTTCTTCCAAATTATCTCATACTTAGGCGAGCTGACATAGGGAACAAGAATGCCCGTGACGGAAAGCTCGCTCCAAACTGGGAATGACCTTATCGGATAACAAATGTGCTGGGCGGGGGAGCTTACGTAGATCTCAAAAAGTTATGTGTAATCAAAAAAGAATTACCTGATTTTGATACCCGAGCCAAAAGTTATTGTCTTCAGAAGTTTTATGATTAAAATAATTTTTTTTTTGGGAAAAAAAAATGACACGTGTCAACACCTTATGAGAGACGCCTAAATGGGACGTCACATGTGACGCCCAAAAGAGGCGTCACATTGTGTAATAGATCCATAATTATTCCCAAAACTGTAATAAACACGTAATTATTTAATTAAAAAGCTTTATTTTAATTTTTTTTGCCCCATTTCGGATGCCTTTTGTAGGAACAAGAACAGAAAACTAGTAACATATTTGGGAAAAAGTATTTATCTTTTTAAATGACACAACTTATATCCTTTAACTCTTACAAATAGGTAGAACCCACACTTTTATTTTTTTTTCAATTCTCTCTCTCCTCCTTTATCAATCTCTTTCTCTCTTAACTTTGCATCTTTTAAAATGAGACACACTTTACCCAACATAATTTTAGTGTCACAAACATAATTTATTAATATTCTGCTGTACCCTATAAACGCAATAAGTTATAGATGATACAGAACATCAACTATAAAGATCAGTAGCATACTTCTGAACTGAAAAATTATATACATCGAACTAAACTTTCATTGTAAATTTCATTGAACACCCATTTGTGAGTTCAATCTCTGTGCATCAGCTTTCCATCTTTAGCAGGAGAACTTAATGTGATTATTTCTTCGACAACCATAACCTTCATAAATGTGAGTGTAATATTTTTTTCCATTGTCAGTAACTTAAAAATGAAGAATAAATCCAATGAATAAATACATGAGCATTCCCCATAAAAACACCAGGAAAACATCCTTTTAAGATGTTGCTTGTTCTGTGTCAAAATTGCCTCTATGAAGTGTACAACCAACTTTAGAGGAAAGAAATAGAAAATGTCCAGAACAGTAAACTTGTGTTGCGAAAATTAAAAAAAGAAATGGATTAAGAAACATTGTCCTACCCTTTCCCTCATTAAAATTTTTTAAAACCACACAACACTGCTATGTATATGAAAAGAAGAACTCTGATTTCTTTATATTACTTAAACCAAAGAAAAACTTTTTCTGTGTCCGGATTGATGGGATCGACTTGCACGCTCAAGTGATGCTCTTGGTGAGGGTCCAGTGGTTGAGCATCTCTGTGTCCAGATTGAACAAGTTTAACCCAATTTTCCTGGCAACTAATTTGGAGTTTCAAGGGAACCATGACATTTGGTCATACTTTTCATTTCTTGCTTTATTTTACTAAATTCTTCTTCAAGTTCTGCAACTCTAGACATCATCCTTTCCATATCCACCTTTCGCTATAAAGTACAATTTCGCCGGCCAAGTCACCTGGGGCATGGTGCAATTTCACTGTCCAATGCATGGAGGCATCCAGCTAATGCTGTCAACTGCAGCTGCTCAAAGAACAACACTTGAAGCACAACTCTGAGGGGCAACCTATCATTTTGGTATGCATGAGTACAGGCATGGATTGAGAGTTTCTGGTAGTCAATGATGCTGCATAGTTCTTCCTTCTCTTTATCTGAGAGCCAAGGATGTGCCTGCATAATACCATAAGCAGTCATCAAAAATCTGTCGCAAAGGAGCCTTTATATATAGTATATCAGAATCAAACCTTGAATATATGTCCAGTGCCTGTAAAATCATGCAATGAAGGCAAGAGTGTGTATCTAGAGTTGCTAGTTTCAAATTTACGTCAGAAGCAATTTCTGCAATATAGCTGTCCATCAACTTTGCAACTTCTCCTCTCTAAAGATGTTCAATAAAATCTGTGATCCTTGCAGGTTTGATTAACATTCAATATCAAAGCCACAAGAACAAGTCCCAATAGAAAATGGCAGAAGGATTTTCCTTTCTTTTCGAGAAGAAGTTTCTCAATGCTTTCCAACAGAATCCTCTGATCAACAGCAGCAGGAGCCAAGCTCAAACTTGCAATTGTTCTGGTTTTGCCACCTTGTCCACCCGGCCAGCGATCCAGACCCGGTAAGTACTTTCTAGAATAGTACATTATGGCACCTGCCAGGTTTTCAGATCTTACACCTCTCACTTGCATTGTCTTAATAAGCCTCTCAAACAAACTCACTCAAATATGAAACGTCTTCAAACCACCAGTCAGATTCTGAGCTTCGGATTCTGGCACCAGTATTTATACCATTCCATAGAATGCTTCCACCAGGGCTCTGTAAACTCCCATACATCATCATGGGCCATCCAAAAAAACTTGGATCCGTACAAACCATCATAGATAGGGCATTCAAACACTTGCCAACTAAATGAAGCTTTTCAGCTCTTGGTAGAACAGGCTCAGAACTTTGAAGAGTCAAAATACAATCTTTCCAGTTGTGCAGTACATTTTTAAGGAGAAAACTCACTGATTTTGACAACAAGTTACCTTCTCCAAACTCATCTGTCATTTCAAGAAAATCTGCAGCACAGGAGACCAATACTACATTTCTGGCTGTCGGTTCTACACGAAACCCATAACAGAATTCGGCAACAATTAAGAAAGTGTCAGGACCACCAGGGAATTCTTCCAGCACCATACTCAGAGTTTTCCCATAGGTATTCTTGGACTCTTCATGTGCTCGAGAAATTTTTCCACATTTTGATACAAGAGGGAACTGCATTAACATAGCATATCTAGCTCAAACTCCAGTGCAACAGTACAACTCGTAATTTTTCATATCAAACAACAGTATGATTACCATAAACAGCTTATATTATCCTAGCTCTCCGCAATTTATGCATAAATCAGAACCAAAAAAAATAAATAACAAAATGACTGTCATATGAACTTTGTCCAACATCTCAAAACACTTACTTCTGTCTCAATCCTAATGGGAGGGCCTGGCAAACTACTTGAGTAGGAAATGGCATATCATGTAATTAATCATGTTAGAAGTTATCTTGTTGTGGTTAGCATAGATGACACAGTTGGAAAACTAGACAAATATTTAGCTCTTTCACCTACTGGGCAGTTTGATCTGTATTTGTGTATGTATACATATACATGATTGAATAACAAGGAAAAAAAAATCAAATTGAGCCTCCAATGAAAAATTACCCAACACAAAATTTTCTATCTGAATAAATATCTAAACTATTGAGGTTAAAAAAATCATAGCACCTATGGAAGCAGTATATAGGCCAGTCTCAAGAACACTCCATCAATGCTTCTAATTCCTTGACTATTTGATCTACAGCATACACGATCATCTTCTTTATCTGTTTCATTAAAAATCATCCACCATAAACAAACATAAAATAAGAAAATGTTGGCTAACATCACATTTTCTTCTACAACTTAAGTAGGTTGAAGCTAAGGAAGAGAGGAGGATAAAAGTAGATAAGGAAATATGTT
>JAVKPL010013952.1:0-12030 GCA_032173675.1 Gastrolobium villosum
TCTAATTCCTTTTATATATGTTTACCTTGTAAACTAAAACAAAAAATAAATCAAGACAAAATTATTTTTGTGTCAAACCGACATCTACATCCCGGAAATATTTTTTATAGTCCAGTATCATCCAGTAATCTGATGCTCCCTCTCACAATATCAATTTTTTCTTTCACTTTTTACCCCTGCTATTTTTTCTCTTTTTCACTTTTACCTTTCCATTTACACTAAGGAACCACCAAAACAACGGTGGTCCCGGGCCACAATAAATAATCTCATACATCCGTATTAGGTTGGCATATATATGCAAAGAGAATCACTAAAAAATCAAATTTCGCTTTAAGATAAAAAATGAGAGGAATAACATACTTACAACTTAAAAAATTTATAATCTTTTATCATCAAATCTTAAGTATTGATTTTTCTCAATTCAATGGTTATAATTTATTGAGAATTAATAAATAATTATTAAATGTGACAAATAAATTATAAATGTTAGGTTGACGGAAATTAACAGTTAAAATTTAGTAGTAAGAGGTCGTAAAACTTTTAGTTTGTAAGTATATCCTCCCTCAAAAAGTTATTACTTTCTAATGCCAGCCCTATTGAATTTTTTATTTTTTTTTATTTTTTAACAAATGGATGAATACTTTCATAGTGAGAACTGAGAAATATAGTGAATAGCTCCATCCAATCTTTTTTTTTTTGGTAAATAATGCTCAATCAATCTTTTATTTTTTTTTGGGTAATAAATCTTTTCTTTTTAATAGCTAAAAATCAAGCCAAAAATGTATAAGAATTTATAGCGCTTGATTTAGTATAAAAACAATCGTTTTGATACTTTTTGATATTCACCAGCTATTTGGTCTATATGAAAAAGAACTAGATTGTGGTATTTTATTTTTTTTATAACTTGTATAAGGGCTTTAAGTTTATCAAGGGAGTACTTTGCCAAGACAAAATACTCTTGATGAATCCTGCGAAGAACTCTTGAGTTATTATTTTTCACTTCATCACACTTTTGTAAACACGAATATAAGACAACCCATAAATTTATTAATTAAGTTTTTTTTGGTAATTAATTTATTAATTTTATTTGCTTAGAGTTTCACATTCAAACTAGAACATTAGGTATACATGATATTCTAGTTCTAGTCCGAGCAATTATATGTGCAAATACATGCATAAAGATTAATTATGCCAATACACCCTCTACCTTGAGTGCAAATACACTCTCCCTTGCCTCCATCATATGTTCGAGCGCAATCACTTTGGCAGACATCAGGTACGCAGCAACATTTTTGCGACAATACCGTACATTGTTTTCTGGAGACAATTTCACTTGTCGTTGTAATAACTACAAATGCAAAAGCAAACAATAGAAAATATAATTTATCACTTGTCGTTTGTAGCATCTCCCGTAACTCTCTTTCACTAAACATAATGACAAAATTGAATAGTAAGCATAATTAAAAAAATATTAATTACTAAGTAAGAGTGTCAAAATAAATTAACAAAAAAGAGATAGAAGAAATCTAAAATTCAATCTTACAAAACTTATGAATTAATAACAAAAATTGATCGTGTAATAGATTTGAAGGTTCAAACCTTGAGTTGAAAAATTAATATAACTCAAGAACAAAACTAAAATCATTCATTTTGATTGGGTTTGACGTGAAGTGAACCGATTATTCAAATTAATATAAATTAATTTAATCAAATTGATTTGATTATCAAGTTAATCCGGCTTATGAATTCTTTCCTAGAGATAGATACTAAAAAATTGAATTTTGAAAAATAAAATCATACCTGAAATGATAATGGTAAGGGTGAAAATCAGTGTGAAAGAAACCTTAGCCATCTCCAACAACTACAACGTCAATAACAATGAAATTTAGGCTTGTAGTTAAAATCTATGTGTTGTGTCTCTGTTGATAGTCGAACCAAGGATTTATATAGATCAAATAGCTGGTAATAAAGGGAAATATTTAGAGGGTAATGTTTTTCTCCTTTTACATATACAAGGAATTTTCCTACACAAACATAAAAGTGGGCCCATCAATTTTTTTATTTTAAAAATGGTGGACCCCACAATTAGTTATCTCTGTGACATGACCTAAGAATCTTTCCTACAACATAATATTTGTTTTTCCCATATTTAATATGATCATCTATGATTCAGTGGTCAAAGCCAATGAAGTATTTTCTGACTTACTTTGTGTGGAGGAGAGAGATATTTTGTTTTTTTCTACAAGTGGCAGCTTCTCAATGGAAGTAGTAGGTGTGCCACGTCTAGTATAAATGTTCTCGTAATAAAGATAACTTTAAAGATAAGTTTCCTTATTAGAGTTAGAAATATTTTTGAACTAATTATAAAGAGGGTTTTATGTGTATTATGTTGTAGGAAAAGTGATTGTGTAATGTTATAGAGATTCATTTTGCGTGCCATATTTTTTCTTCTTTTTTTTGTTTTAAAATGTGTGGGCCCCACAAAATGTTGTGTATATAGGAAAGTTTTAAATGTTGTGTCAAAATAAATTAACAAAAAAGAGATAGAAGAAATCTAAAATTCAATCTTACAAAACTTATGAATTAATAACAAAAATTGATCGGGTAATAGATTTGAAGGTTCAAACCTTGAGTTGAAAAATCAACAACTCAAGAACAAAACTAATAATCATTCATTTTGATTGGGTTTGACGTGAAGTGAACCGATTATTCAAATTAATATAAATTAATTTAATTAAATCGATCTGATTATCAAGTTAATTCGGCTTATGAATTCTTTCCTAGAGATAGATACTAAAAAATTGAATTTTGAAAAATATAATCATACCTGAAATGATAATGGTAAGGGTGAAAATTAGTGTGAAAGAAACCTTAGCCATCTCCAACAACTACAACGTCAATAACAATAAAATTTAGGCTTGTAGTTAAAATCTATGTGTTGTATCTCTGTTGATAGTCGAACCAAGGATTTATACAGATCAAATAGCAGGTAATAAAGGGAAATATTTAATATGTTCATCTATGATTCAGTGGTCAAAGTCAATGAAAATGAAGTATTTTCTGACTTGCTTTGTGTGGAGGAAAGAGATATTTTGTTTTTTCTACAAGTGGCAGCTTCTCAATGGAAGGAGTAGGTGTGCCACGACTACTATAAATGTTCTCATAATGAAGATAACTTTAACGGTAAGTTTCGTTGTTAGAGTTAGAATTATTTTTGAACTAATTATAAATATAAGGGACAGGATCCGTTTACAAATTTTTTGGGATTTTTTTACAAATTACACTATGTTCTCCCGGGAGAACATAGTGTAGTTTGCAAAAGTTTGTATTCTCCTGAGAGAATATAGTGTAGTTTGTAAGAGTTTGTAATCAAAAAAGTTTTTAAATATAACCTGCCCCTAAATATAAATAAGAAGTTGGAAAGGATATGTCTTTTTAGTGCTGAACGGTGCGTTAGTTTGCAAAAATATAAAACTCAAGGGATAAATGCCATGCATTGTTTACACTGACCGAATGAATTGAATAGAAAGATATGTAAAATTTAAATGTAAGCGTATTGCATAACAAGATTTGCATTGTATAATGACCATATACGTACGGAGTTTCACATGTATTTTAACAATTGCTTTGCAATTATTATAGGGTTTTATAAAAGTTATGTTGTAGGAAAAATGATTATGTTATGTTATAGAAATTCGTTTTCCGTGTCGTAGTTTTTTTCTTTTTTTTTGCTTCAAAAAATGCGGGTCCCACAAAATGTTGTGCATGTAGGAAACTTTTTGTGATCATGTTAAATGATGAACGCAAACTCCATTATTATATTATGAAATGAAATGTCATTAACCATTGCCATTATACATTGCATTTAAGAAAATTTATCATTGCATATTGTCTTACTTACATACGGCTTTATACAGTTATTTGCATCAAATGAATTTAATATATGGGAAAAAGTATCTAATGTTACTTTAGATAACTTTATCTAATATTCATCGAAACGACGTCATTTTGTGGTTGAAAAATTAAAAAAATTAGAATGATAAAGACTATTATAACTCATAAATAAATTAAGATTACAAAAACACCATAATTTCCGTCCCAAAACGACGTCGTTTCGATGAATATTAGATAAAATTATCTAGAATAACTTTAGAAAAAACAAACCCTATATATATATATATATATATATATATATACATATATATATATATATATATATATCATTTTTAAGATTTTTAACAAGGAGAAACGGTATTTCAACTTTCAAATTATCATTTTTAATAATTGCTTCAAGATCTTTAGTCAGGACATTAATATCATGTGATGACTGTGAAATATCACTAGAAGATAAATCATCTTCATGGATTTGATTTAAGTCTTCCGAAGATTCTTTTCCAGAATCTTCATCAGAAGATTGGATTAGAAGATTATTGATTTGTTCTTCAATAGATGGATCTAAGTTTAGGTTATTAAGTTTCTTCTTAAGCCTACAATACTTACTAATATGACCAGGTTTACCACAGTTGTAGCAGATAGTTGGCTTAATCGGTTTAGATGTATTTTGTAATTTATTTGTTTCAGTATTAGGCTTAGGATTTTCATTTTTAAACCTTTTATTGTAATTAGGTTTCTTACGAAAATTCCTATATGTTTTAACCTGCTTCTGTTCCTGTTTTTTATGTTTTTTAGGTTTTGTAGTGCAGGGTAAACCAAATTGTTCACAAAAAGATCCTAAATCTTTACGATTCTGAGTCTTTTCTTTTGCAAGTTGACGTTGGATTTTATCATCTTGACAGATTTTTAAAGCTACCTTTTGTATATAAGCAACTAATTGACCATAACTCAATTGCTCATAAGGAATATCTCTAGTCGGAGATTGATGACGGATTTTATCCCTAACTTTGTCTCCTAAAGATTTTGGAAGACCAGCTAAGATTTTTTCTTTCCAGAAAGATTGTTGACTATCATCACGAGTGTAAACCCTAGTAAGGAAAGTATCTTTATACCAACGAAATTCAGCTAGGGTTTTGCATTTGAGATTGGAAAGGAGTTCAGCAGAATGATCTTTCCATAAAGATGGATCACCAATGAAATGTTGGATGATAGTGAAGATAAGTTGATTAACAGGATCAGGGATAGTATTACCATCCGAGATTATGGGAATGCCATCAATACCAACTTTAACGGCGTCATAAACAGAACTTCTTTCTTCTTCAGAAAGATAATTATCCCACCATCCTTTGAGCTGACCAGAGAAGCCAGAGACAATAATATTGACTATGACAGCTTCAGAACAATTATGAGAAGTTTGATAGGCAGTTGCAACCATAGTCATATGGTGCAGAGTATTGAGTATATTATACTCTGATTGACCATCTATGTTCCATTCATAGACATTGTTACCATTAAAACTTTTAAAGCTTGTATTCTTTTCTTCAAGTAGAAGATCAGGAGCAGTAGCTTTTTGGTAATAAAGCTTGGAAGGGTTTCTCCAATTATTAATACCAGTTATAGGATTAATTTTAATTTCAGATTTGTCATCTGATTCTGGAGAATCATCACAATGACTCAAAGTATTGATATTTTTAGAACGAGTGTTATGTTTGTGAGACTGTTGAGTCTCAGAAATCTTTGTAATTGAGTCTTATCAATAATTTGATTGGGAAATTTATCCGCAAACTCAATAGCTCTACAAATTGGAGTAATAGTCCCTTGATAAATAGTATGAATGGTTCTTCCAAAATTATAAGGGAATTAAAAGGCAACTAATTCAAGAAAAATTTTATAACTTTCTTAATAAAGTAAAGTTAAATATTCCTTTCTTTGATTGGTTTCAAGCTTATTCTGTCCAACAGGACATTGATTATCCATTCAAAACTCCCCAATCTGCTAATGTCATCACAGTTTGGCATCTGAAAGAAGGAGAAGTTGTTAAGTCTGAATTTCCTCCGACAACCTCTTTCTATCTCCCAAAACTTGTTGATAACAAAAGTAAATCTATTCTTGCTTCACCTTTTAAATTAAAGGATGAAGATGAACAAATGTCTTCTATGGATTTTAAAAATCTTATTGAACAATCTAATTACACCAACAAATATCTTCAAGTTTTAGGTGAAAAACTTAACAATACTGTTAAAACTGATTCTTCATCCTCGGCATCTTCTTCTAAAACCTTGGAAAAACCTTTGTTCAGACCTTTCAAAATGAGTGATCAACTCAAAAGAGAATTTGCAAAATTAAAACCTACTCAATCACAGTCTCAGGATGAATTTCTTAAAAAAATTGATGAGAAATTAAGTACATTAGTAATTCCTGATACTCCGCATTATTCGGATCAAGAGACTCAACAGTCTCACAAACATAACACTCGTTCTAAAAATATCAATACTTTGAGTCATTGTGATGATTCTCCAGAATCAGATGACAAATCTGAAATTAAAATTAATCCTATAACTGGTATTAATAATTGGAGAAACCCTTCCAAGCTTTATTACCAAAAAGCTACTGCTCCTGATCTTCTACTTGAAGAAAAGAATACAAGCTTTAAAAGTTTTAATGGATAACAATGTCTATGAATGGAACATAGATGGTCAATCAGAGTATAATATACTCAATACTCTGCACCATATGACTATGGTTGTAACTGCCTATCAAACTTCTCATAATTGTTCTGAAGCTGTCATAGTCAATATTATTGTCTCTGGCTTCTCTGGTCAGCTCAAAGGATGGTGGGATAATTATCTTTCTGAAGAAGAAAGAAGTTCTGTTTATGACGCCGTTAAAGTTGGTATTGATGGCATTCCCATAATCTCGGATGGTAATACTATCCCTGATCCTGTTAATCAACTTATCTTCACTATCATCCAACATTTCATTGGTGATCCTTTTCCAATAGATCTGCACTTTTTCTCTAGATTTTCTCTGGCATGGATATTTTCATGGCAGTATCATTATGGAGATAAATCTGGCACCAAACTCCCAATACTTAAACGACAAGCATTTGTCAAATGGTGGATGGAATTTGATGCATCTAGAGCTTGCCCAGAAAATGTCAAGCTTTGGTTTAAACATCATCCAAAATTTATCAAATCAGCTGATCCAGAAGATTGCATTTTCCTGAATCAAAAGGCCAAAATTACTGCAGCACTGTCTGCTTCAACCAGTAAAGAAAGTTTTGCAAAAAATTTGCAGAACATTCTTCAACTCCTGCAAGAGGAAGAAACTAGAAGTTCTAAACAGAAAGCTAGTTCACCCTCTCCATCCGTCTCCTCTGCAGCAGATGATTTCTACCAAAATGAAGATGATTGTTTTGGAATAGATTTGGCAGAAGATTGATGAAGTTAATCACTGTAGTTTAGCTGATGACAAAATGACATGAGCATGATGTCAGCAGAAATGACCTAATCAGTGACGCAATCAAAAGGTGTCGGCAGGCACTGTAGTCAAAATTATCGAAAGTGTCGGCAGATACTGTTGCAAAAAGTCTAAAAAACATAAAAAACAGGAACAGAAGCAGGTTAAAACATATAGGAATTTTCGTAAGAAACCTAATTACAATAAAAGGTTTAAAAATGAAAATCCTAAGCCTAATACTGAAACAAATAAATTACAAAATACATCTAAACCGATTAAGCCAACTATCTGCTACAACTGTGGTAAACCTGGTCATATTAGTAAGTATTGTAGGCTTAAGAAGCAACTTAATAACCTAAACTTAGATCCATCTATTGAAGAACAAATCAATAATCTTCTAATCCAATCTTCTGATGAAGATTCTGGAAAAGAATCTTCGGAAGACTTAAATCAAATCCATGAAGATGATTTATCTTCTAGTGATAATTCACAGTCATCACATGATATTAATGTCCTGACTAAAGAACAAGATCTTTTGTTCGAAGTCTTAGATTCTATCAGTGATCCCCAAGACAAACGTGCTTACTTAGCAAAATTAAAATCATCTTTAGAGCTATTACTCCACGATTGAAAGCCTAATGTCTAACAGAAAAATTTGATAAACTGGCAGATCCTTTTCCAATAGATCTGCACTTTTTCTCTAGATTTTCTCTGGCATGGATATTTTCATGGCAGTATCATTATGGAGATAAATCTGGCACCAAACTCCCAATACTTAAACGACAAGCATTTGTCAAATGGTGGATGGAATTTGATGCATCTAGAGCTTGCCCAGAAAATGTCAAGCTTTGGTTTAAACAACATCCAAAATTTATCAAACCAGCTGATCCAGAAGATTGCATTTTCCTGAATCAAAAGGCCAAAATTACTGCAGCACTGTCTGCTTCAACCAGTAAAGAAAGTTTTGCAAAAAATTTGCAGAACATTCTTCAACTCCTGCAAGAGGAAGAAATTAGAAGTTCTAAACAGAAAGCTAGTTCACCCTCTCCATCCGTCTCCTCTGCAGCAGATGATTTCTACCAAAATGAAGATGATTGTTTTGGAATAGATTTGGCAGAAGATTGATGAAGTTAATCACTGTAGTTTAGCTGATGACAAAATGACATGAGCATGATGTCAGCAGAAATGACGTAATCAGTGACGCAATCAAAAGGTGTCGGCAGGCACTGTAGTCAAAATTATCGAAAGTGTCGGCAGATACTGTAGCAAAAAGTCCTGTAGCAGTTTACTGTAGCAGCACGAGACAGTTACTGTACACTCAAACTTGCACTGTTGAAATAGTTCCGGTTACATGACATGTACTGTAGAAATAGTGTTTTTTAGTCTATATATAGGATTTCTTCAGATTGTTGAAGACATCCTTTAATTTACCAAGTTTTAGAGAGATAGTCTAGAGAGAGGGACTACGAGGTACTTCTGAGTTTTCTCTTCTTCTATGTTTTTCTCTTCAATCTGTAACTGTAATCTTTATGTTTCTTTATGTTTGAATAAAGTATGTTTCTGTAACTGCTCATGTAAAATCAAGTTTTCTCTTCTCATCCCCTCACGCTAGTTGAATTACCCCAGCGTTCATCTAAATTTATTTTATGCCTTTAATTTCTGCATTTTAATTTTTGTCATTTAATTTATATAGTAGTCCGTTGTAACAGCCCGTTACGTACCGGTATTGTTAACATTGATTATGATATTAAGCGCAGTTTCAATCACAGTAATTGGGTTAATTAAATTACGGTCAAACTTTTTCTTTTATTTATATTCCTTTTCATAACAATAACTTTCTTCCGTAATCAATTAATACAATACTATAATTGTAAATGCAATACGCGGAAGCATTCAGCTTAACAACACCACTAATCATCGTCTTTATTCAACTCATTCAAACTCATCAAATTACTCCCATATCTTACCATGTTCTACCCCTTTACATTAGTTACGCGTGGTTTCAAACCACGTACCATGTGGAGTTCTACCCATCGAGTTAAACCCCTTTCTTTTAGTCTAGAAAAACTTAAATTTTCAAATTTTACACTGTGGTAATCGATTACCAGTGGGTGGTAATCGATTACCACCTGTCAAAAATGAGGCAGTAGCTAATTTTTCACCTCCTCTGTTCTGGTAATCGATTACCAACCTTGGATAATCGATTACCTCACATGGTAATCGATTACCAAGCCTCAGTAATCGATTACCAGTGAAGACAGTAGCCAAATTTCGTCCCCTGTTGCATGGTAATCGATTACCATGCTTGGGTAATCGATTACTATGCAGTAAAAGTGACAGATTACAGCATTTAAAGCCCAAAAAGGGTTGTGTAATCCATCCCAAACACCTTAATACTCCACACAACACTTAAACATACTCTAATGTAGGCACTAGGCCCCTCAAACATGCATTTCCATTCATTAAAGCATCATTTACAAGTCTTGAATCCAATGGCCATTTTCCAACAATTATGGACCATTTTACAACATCTTTGCCAAGGCTTCAATTACAATGAATGTGGCAATGGACAAGTCCCATGCTCACTCAAATATACAATAGATTCTAAAGTTATACATATACATCATATTGAAGAATTTACATGTAGTCATGAACATACAAAGGCATGGCATTTTCAACATGCACAAGTTCATGATCTAAGTTCTAAGCATAAAACATATGCAAAGTATGTCCCAATCCAATGCTCATCACATGGTGCCTCCCATATGCACCTCATGCTCCACTCTTCCAGGCTCAACCTAACCTGAAATGATGCCCCACAACACGGGGTGAGATATATAAATATATCTCAGTAAACCAAGGGCCCTGGAGGTTTCTCCACCCCATGGCTCACTCAATGTGCAAATATAACATCATACAATATGCAAGCAATGCAATATCACCCACCAACTGGAGACAACCCAAGAACATCCACTCATGGATTCATGTTCAAGGACTCCATCATATAACTCCCGAGACAGTCCTGGCGCCTCTCCCATGGTTGAGAAGACTCCATGGCAATACCCAACCGGAACTCCTCATGAGCCCTATCCGGCGGACGTCCCCGTTTGGATCATCCTGGCGTCGCTCCCAGAGTCGACTCCATGGCACATTCCAACTGGCATTCCGTCACGAAATGATCCAGCGGATGTCCAAACTCCACACACGTCAACTGGCCAGTGACCAAACAATTTTCACAAAAATCAAGCAATATGCATACAAGCACACAATCACACAATGTCATAACCACATAATCCAACCACAACCATCCACTAGGTGTGGTGGAGCACACAAGGGCTAAACCCCAGTTCCAAAGGTTACCTCAACACCGAGCCCATGCTCCATACGTAAGCTCCAAGCTTACCCGCTTCCAAAGCGTCCAAAAGAGGCAACCTAGATAATCCACAACATGATTATCAATACAATTCCAATCAAACATTAAATCTCAAATACTCATTCATTTTACTTCAATCTCTTTTATAGCTCAAATTACCAATTATATCATACAATCCCAACTACACCATTTTTACATCATTTTTCCTCACTTTTCATCATAATTCGGATTCTTCAAAAAGGGTATGCCCCAAGGCTTTTCAATTCATTTTAACCCTCATACTAATCATGTAATCATATTATCAACCTATACCAATGGTCCATCATTCAATTATTCAATTACATCACTTACCCATTTTCATGAAATTTCCACAATTTTTCCTAAGTTAAAAACCCAACTTTTTCACCAAAATTTATCATAGCATTTCTAGCTTTCATGCATCATTCTAAGGCATTTTCATCTAATAGCATTTTTCCATTTGGGCTCTCTATCATCACACATCTAAAATCAAGGATTCAAAGCATAATTTCTAGATCTACAAAATCAACCACAAAAGTACCACAAATATACTCACCATCTAGTGTAGGAACACCACCAAGGCTCCATCAATCCAAAAGAGATCCAAAACTCTCAAAAACTCCAAGAACCCAACATGGTTCGGATCTGTACAGTCCCAAAACGCAGCAATGGAGGTGGTTTCATGGCTTCTAAGTGTTACCAATGGATCTAGAAGGTTGTTTACAATAGATTTCAACACCAAAATCAAGTGATTTGGTGAAGAATTGAAGAATTGGTGAGAGAAGAGAGAAATGGGGGTTTGGGGTTCATTTTGCAGGGGAGGGCGTTAGAGGAGAAGAAAAGAGAAGGAAAGAAGAAGAAAAAGAGGGTGGGGCCAAGTGACTTCGGTCACACGGGTCCCACACGCGATCTAACTTTAACTCCGATAAAAATTCTGATCATATATTCTTAATCTACATATTTTTCCAGTCCATGACATATTTTTCTTTCCTCAAAATATTGATAAAAATTTCACACTTAGCGGTACACTCATACCGCAGTATCTTTCACTTAAAAAATCACTATTCATTACTTTTTCACAATTTTGCCTACTCACTCAATTTTCCGTCCTGATTCCATTTCCAGCATTATTTTTGTCGTATTAATTCTCTAACTCCATTTTTCATGCCTCGGTTCACGTCTTTGGCAAATTACCATTTTGCCCTTTTAGCCCATTTTGGCCCTAATTCTCGGATTTTCACTAATCCTTCCCCTTTAAACCCACATTTTATCACATAAATTCACAT
>JAVKPL010013953.1:0-12237 GCA_032173675.1 Gastrolobium villosum
TATACTCATTAACCGTCATGTTACCCTGCCTGAGTGACAGCAGTTCAGTGTGCTTCATTCTTCGCATTGCCTTAGGAAAATACTTATCCAAAAATACTTGTCTGAATAAACGTTGCCAGTCCCCCTAGGGTAGTGATAAGATCCCCTTCCGCATCGCCAGACCTTCCCCGAGTTGAACCGCGACCACCTGCCATGATTCTGCATTCACAATATCCGGAGATGAGTTGATCAGGCTCACCGCAAGTTATTCATGGCAGCAGTCCCAAGTCGGTACTCGAGTTCAATTCGGACAAGTTAGCTATGCATCCGTGTCTTATCACAGATCCGTCCTAACAATCTAACCATACTAGCTAATACATATACTTAACTATAGCACATTTAGACAGTCAATTAGCAGATAAACACAAACAACAATCAATTCAATCAAACACAAGCAAATCCATGGACCAAACTGCTCTGATACCAATTAGTGTAACGCCCTCCCTTGTATGCATCCAACAGAGTCGTTTGCTAAGCGGAATTAGAGTCGTTAACGTCACATGAGCTAACAAAGCGGTATACAAATCCGTATGAAATTTTCAGCACTTAAATTCTTTTCACAAAGGTTTTCCAAAATAGTCATTGTTCATAAAAGTTCAAGCTAACATAATTATGATAAAGACTACAGTCATCCAAAAGTTCCAAAACATTAATCATTACAGTTATCCATCTAAACAAACAGCAACACTGATAATCCACGCATCAGCAATCAACAGCAAAATACTACTCCTTCAAATGCTCTTGCGTCCTCCTGCCATTTTGGAAAAATAGCAGCCCCGAAGGGGTGAGAATAATCCCAGTAGTGTGGCAATAAAACCAATAATATAACAATATTAACTAGGCACAAAATCATAAACAGTCACTTCAACATATCCTTGTTCCTTTTCCTTTTTATCATATTCATATATTGCGTATATAACGCCTTTCCTTTGCGCTTTTAGCACCGTCGTGCGCGCACTTCACAGTGGAATCAATTATCCCTTGGCACCTGAGCTCCATGTGGATTCCATCTGTGGGCCTATGCGGACTGATGCCAAGTGTCCCATACCCCGGTACCTTGGGGATGCCTATATGATGCTTGCTCAAACACATGATCCTGTACATAACTATTCTAAAACAAGGCCTATATGATTTTGATACATGCATGACATGCTATGCTTTCACACACACAAAGCGTAAAAATGCGGTATGATGTAAGGTGCATGCATATATACCTTTCATATGCGTTATGCTGCCACATAACGTCTTTACCTCATAATCATATGGCCCTCAGGCACATTTTAGGCAGTTTCCTTTCATCATAATGGAACATAATATTTTTACGGCATATGGAGCATCATGTTACAATTCTATACCAGTAGTCAATAGTCACATTAGGCATCATCGCCAGACACTTACCTTAGCTTTCCTTAAATATTACCAACGGCAGCGAAATATTCTCACTTCTTAAGCGCACCTAAATCAATTAAAACTAATCATTTACAGTGGCTATTTACAGCAGAACAGAGAGCATACAGCAGTGGCTTACAGCAGCAAAACAGTGAGCATACAGCAGTGTTTACAGCAGCAAAACAGTGAACATTTACAGCAGCAAAACAGTGAGCATACAGCAGCAAAACAGTGAGCATACAGCAGCAAAACAGTGAGCATACAGCAGTGTTTACAGCAGCAAAACAGTGAACATACAGCAGCGTTTGCAGCAGCAAAACAGTGAACATACAGCAGCGTTTGCAGCAGCAAAACAGTGAGCATTTACAGCAGCAAAACAGTGAGCATACAGCAGCAAAACAGTGGACATACAGCAGTGTTTACAGCAGCAAAACAGTGACGTTTTAAAACAGAACAGTGGCGTTTTTAAAACAGAAACAGTGGCACTTGAACTTCCAAAACAGTGGCTTAAATCTTGGTTTTTGGACATTGAAACAGTGGCCTATCATGGATTAAAACAGTGACATTTTATGCATACAAACAGTGGCATAGAAGGGCTAAAACAGTGGCATTTTTATGCATAAAAACAGTGGCATATGATGACTAAAACAGTGGCATTTGATGCATAAAAACAGTGGCATTTATGCATATAAACAGTGGCATATGATGACTTAAAACAGTGGCATATTATGCATAAAAACAGTGGCATATGATGACTAAAACAGTGGCACATTATGCATAAAACAGTGGCATATGATGACTTAAAACAGTGGCCTTTTATGCATAAAAACAGTGGCATGTTAAGCATGGAAACAGTGACATTTTATGACTAAAACAGTGGCATTTTAAGCATGGAAACAGTGGCATTACATGGCTAAAACAGTGGCTTAAGGAGCACTAAAACAGTGACATTTTAAGTGCAGAAACAGTGGCATATAATGTGCAGAAACAGTGGCATGTAATGTGCAGAAACAGTGGCTTTTAAGTGCAGAAACAGTGGCTTTTAGGTGCAGAAACAGTGGCATATAATGGTGATTTTGAGGGACCGAAACAGTGGCATTTCATCTACCAAAACAGTGGCACATACATAAGGAAACAGTGGCACATTTCTCTTTAAAACAGTGGCCTAATCATACAAACAGTGGCATATAATCTTAAGCATTTTTATGCATACAATTCTCCATGCAATAGCTCCACCATTCTAATTTTTACCATGCTCATACTTGAATCCCAAAGCCACACATACTCAAGGAGACATTTAATCACACATACATGGTTACATAAAGAAAATGTCCTAAGCTCAAGGCTTACCTCTTGTAGCACACCCTTCAAAGTCAAGAGTCACACCACCTTCTAACTTCACAACACACAAGTCCTTACTTCCTATGGTGATCTATGCGCAACAAGGATGAGGAACAAGGCTTGCACTAGCTTGGTGTATGGTTGAGGTGAGGGAAGGAAGGAGTTGTCTTAAGCAAAGTCTTCTAGCTCCAAGGAGGCTTGTAGGTTCGGTTATGGGAGTGAGGGAGTGAGGAGGAGGAGAATTTGCTGCACAAGTGAATGGGGCAGCCCCCTCTTGTGCGCATATTTATAGGGAAAGAGAGGAGAAGTTGCTATGATTATCCATCATGAAAAATTCTGATTGCTTGAGGGGATGGGGCTGCATACAAGGCTGAATCAAGCAAAGGGTTTGCTTCTAGCTTACTCTATTTACATGCAAGGATGGAGGAGTGATATGTTCAGATTTGGTGCTGTCCTTAAGTCAGAAAATTTTCTGCATCATTGACCAAGTTGTGCGCAAAATGGAGTGGAGGAGGGGCCTCATGAGTACATGTAAGAGCTTTGCTAAGTCAACAAGGAAACAACCATGTGGCAGCCCAAAAATCTGCACTTAGGCAGCCTTGGTGCGCAATGATGAGAGGGAAAGAGGTGCAGTTTTGTGACAGCCCAAATTCAGATTTTGGAGCTGCTCAAAATGATGAAAATGCAGCCAAAAATCCTCTTATGATGCATGTGAAACAAGGCAGGTTTTGACCCATGATGGGCTGCAAAAGCTTGTCAAAAAAAATCTGCACAAAACAGTGTCATGATGGAAGTGCAAGAGGGTTCTCCAAGTCAACAAGTTAGGCAGTTTGTGTCATAAAAAAAATCTGCATCAAGACCCCTCCCATGTGCGCCAAAATGGGGAATTATGCAGCCTAAAATCATGCTAAAATGCACATGTGTCTTCCATGCAATGAGGTTTAAATCAAGTTATGCTTAAGCAAGGTGAGGTGGCGGTTTTAACAAGGGAAAAATGGCAGATTTCAAGGTCCTAAATCACCCTTACTTGTGCGCAAAATTGAGTGGTAGAAGGGTTGCCATGTGAGAGTTACTTGATGCACAAGACACCTTAGTTGGACAAGGCTTAGGGAGGATAAGAGTGGACACAACCTTGGGCTGAATTAGCTTGATCCAAGAGCCATCCTTGGGCCATTGGCCACACACACAAAGGATCCAAACACACAAGTCCATACACACACTAGCCCACTACCAAAGTCCACTAAGCACTAAAGTCTTCTAACACACACTCACATTACTCATAGGATTAAATTCACATGTCTACATATTTATCCCCCTATGATTTAATTTAATTAATTACCTTAGTCTTATCCAAGGATAAAGGTCAACCAATTCACAAGCCATTACACATAAACCATACATCCGAGTTCTATACATGTACACATAGCATATAGTACTTAGGTATTTTACTAATTATGCGGGATGTTACACTCTCCCCACCAAATAGGGATTTTGCCCACAAAATTAAACTTACTTAAGAGCTAAACAGTTCTGGATAGCGTTTCTGAACGTCGTCCTCGCGCTCCCAAGTGGCTTCTGACGCTGATCTGTTGTTCCATAATACTTTCACCAAAGGGATTCTCTTTAGAACGGAGTCGCTTGACGGATCTTTCAAGAATTTGGAATGGTTGCACTTGATACGTCAGATTTTCCTTTAGTTCTACTTCTTCCGACTGTAATACGTGAGATGGATCAGAGAGATACCTACGTAACTGTGACACATGAAATACATTGTGAATTCCTGACAGATTGGGTGGTAAAGCCAATCGGTATGCAGACTCTCCAATCCGGTCCATAATCAGATACGGTCCTAAGTACCGTGGGCTTAACTTCTTAACTCCCATTCTCCTTCCGAGTCCCGATGTAGGAGTGATTCTCAAGAACACATGATCTCCGACTTCGAAAGATAGAGGCTTATGACGCTTGTCGTAATAACTCTTCTGTCTGGCCTGAGCCCTCTGCATATTCTCCCGAATCTTCTTTACTTGTTCGGATGTTTCTTGAATTAGATCGGGTCCTAACATACTTCGCTCACCCACTTCCGTCCAACATAAAGGGGATCTGCACTTTCTCCCATACAAAGCTTCATACGGTGCCATCTGAATACTGGAATGGTAACTGTTGTTGTAAGCAAACTCAATCAACGAAAGATAACTATCCCAGCTGCCTCCTAACTCCAAAACACATGCTCGCAACATGTCCTCTAAGGCTTGAATGGTGCGTTCCGTCTGCCCATCGGTCTGCGGATGATAAGCAGTACTCAACCTCAATTGGGTCCCTAATGCTCTTTGAAAGGATTCCCAAAACATGGACGTAAACTTGGGATCACGATCACTGACAATACTCGTAGGAACTCCGTGCAGCTTCACAATCTCCTGCAGATAAATTCTAGCAAGCCTCTCTGTATCATATGTGGTTCTAACACGCAAGAAATGAGCTGACTTCGTTAAACGATCGACAATCACCCAGATAGAGTCATATCCTTCTCGCGTCCGAGGAAGTCCAACTACAAAATCCATTGCAATACTGTCCCACTTCCATTCGGGAATCTCCAAAGGTTGAAGAAGTCCCGACGGTTTCTGATGTTCGTACTTCACCTTCTGACAAGTTAAGCATCGAGATACATACTCCGCAATATCACGCTTCATGCCCGGCCACCAAAACGAGGTCTTCAAATCATGGTACATCTTCGTGGATCCAGGATGAACTGCATACTTACCCTTGTGAGCCTCTTGTAAAACTTCTTGCTTCAACTCTTCATTCGGCACCACCAGCCGTCCTTGAAATCTCCAAACATCATTCTCATCCTTTACAACATCTTGGTTGCCAACCAAATCATGGACTAACTCTTCATTTTTCTGAGCCTCCTTAATTCTACTGATCAATTCATTCTCCACCTTTATATTTCCCAATCTTATGTTGTTCCCTCTCTCGTCTACCGATAAGTTCAAGTCTCGAAAGGCCTCAAACAATTTCAGCTCTTCTATCATCAGAGTTGCAGTGTGTAGTGTCTTCCTGCTCAGGGCGTCAGCTACCACGTTCGCCTTTCCTGGGTGGTATTTAAGTTCAAAATCGTAGTCCTTCAGAAATTCCATCCACCGACGTTGCCGCATATTCAGCTCCTTCTGGTCGAACAAGTACTTCAAACTCTTATGATCGCTGAACACGTCAAACTGCGAACCATACAAGTGGTGCCTCCAGATTTTAAGTGCGAACACTATAGCCGCTAACTCCAAATCGTGCGTAGGATAATTTTCTTCGTGAGGCTTAAGTTGTCGAGATGCATAAGCTACTGCCATACGGTCCTGCATCAACACGCATCCAAGTCCTTTCAGCGACGCATCGCAGTAAACTTCGAACTTTTGAGTAGGATCCGGAATCGTGAGTACGGGAGCACTCGTCAATCTGCTCTTTAGTTCCAAGAAACATTCTTCACAGGCTTCAGTCCACTCAAAAGGCTTATCCTTCCGAGTGAGACGAGTGAGGGGTTGCACTATCTGAGAGAAATTCTGGATAAACCTTCGATAGTATCCGGCAAGACCTAAGAAACTTCTTACTTCGGTAACAGTCTTGGGTCGTTCCCAATTCCTGACAGCTTCAACTTTGCTGGGGTCCACCGCGATACCTTCTGATGAAATGACATGGCCCAGAAACTGGACCTCTTTAAGCCAAAACTCGCACTTCGACCATTTCGCGTACAACTGCTTCTCTTTCAAGACTTGCAAGACAATCCTCAGATGTTCCGCGTGCAGCTCTTCATTAGCTGAGTAAATCAGGATATCGTCGATAAACACAATAACGAACTGATCAAGAAATGGGCGGAAGATGCGGTTCATGTAGTCCATGAATACCGCTGGAGCATTCGTAAGTCCGAATGGGATCACCTGATATTCGTAGTGCCCATAACGAGTCCTAAAAGCGGTTTTCGGAATATCCTCCGGTTTGACCCGGATCTGATGGTATCCCGATCGTAAGTCTATCTTGGAAAAGACTCTGGCTCCTCTCAGCTGGTCCATCAAATCGTCAATCCTCGGTAGCGGATACTTATTCTTCACCGTGACTTTGTTCAGCTGGCGGTAATCTACACACAGACGTAAGCTTCCATCCTTCTTCTTAATCAAGATAGCTGGAGCACCCCATGGAGAAGTACTCGGTCTGATGAATTCCTTTGCCAAAAGCTCTTCTATCTGCTTCTTCAACTCGCGCAGTTCCAACGGTGCCATGCGATACGGGGCAATGGAGATTGGTCCAACTCCAGGAACAAGTTCGATCGAAAATTCTATTTCCCTATGAGGAGGCAATCGAGGTATTTCATCCGGGAATACCTCCTCGAATTCTCTAACTACCGGTACATTCTGAATTTGATTGTCAATCGAGGTCTCAGCCTCGATCGACAAAAGATACCCTGCTGCTCCCTTGCGGAGCTCTTTTCTAACTTGCAATAAGGAAATGAGAGAGAAAGGTTGAAAATTACCATCCTTTGCAGGAACAATGACCTTCCCCGCTCGACAATCCAAGGTTATCCCGTTTTCCGTCAACCAGTCCATACCGATAATCACATCGAAGTTGAATACCGGCAGGACCACCAAATTAACTGTATACGTGTTCCCTTCGTACTGCAAGGTAACACCTCTGCAGATCTCTGAGGCTATGCACGATCCTCCAGTAGGTGTGCTGATGTGTAACTCGTGAGGTAACGGGGTTGGAGTGATGCCTATCCTCAAGGCAGTATGCTTTGCCATAAAAGAGCCAGACGCTCCAGAATCAAAGATAACAGAAATTGGGTGACCATTCAAAGTGACATTACCTTTGATCAGGTTGGGAAACTTCTGCGCTTCATTTGCATCCAATGTGAACACCCGAGCTTGCGGAGGCTGTTGGTCAGCGTTCTGGGGGCACTTGTAAGCAAAATGACCTTGCTGGCCGCATCTGAAGCATGCATTGTCGTTCTTGCGACAGACTCCAAAGTGATTCTTTCCACACGTGGCACAAACAGTCGCGCCCTGACGTCCAGTCGACGATTGACCCACCGTAAAGTTTCTCTTAAAATTTCCAGGCCGCGCCTGCAACAGCGTACCTCTGCCTCGACCCCTACCAGGTGCCGCCCTGAAGAATCTGCCTGCTCGGTTTCCTCCGTGGAATTGTGGTGGTGGCTTGTTCAAGTTCTTGGCCTCCAGAATGATTCCTTCTGCCTGACGACTCTGGTTGATGAGTTCCGGAAGTGTACGATTAGCCGTCGTCAAGATGAGCTTACGGATCTCCGGGTGCAATCCGCTCTCGAACTTCTCCACCTGCCATTCTTCATCATAAATGTTCCGGTCAAAGTTGGCGTACTCGATCAGCTGCCCAAACTTTGCAATATACTCATTAACCGTCATGTTACCCTGCCTGAGTGACAGCAGTTCAGTGTGCTTCATTCTTCGCATTGCCTTAGGAAAATACTTATCCAAAAATACTTGTCTGAATAAACGTTGCCAGTCCCCCAATAGTAGTGATAAGATCCCCTTCCGCATCGCCAAACCTTCCCCGAGTTGAACCGCGACCACCTGCCATGATTCTGCACTCACAATATCCGGAGATGAGTTGATCAGGCTCACCGCAAGTTATTCATGGCAGCAGTCCCAAGTAGGTACTCGAGTTCAATTCGGACAAGTTAGCTATGCATCCGTGTCTTATCACAGATCCGTCCTAACAATCTAACCATACTAGCTAATACATATACTTAACTATAGCACATTTAGACAGTCAATTAGCAGATAAACACAAACAACAATCAATTCAATCAAACACAAGCAAATCCATGGACCAAACTGCTCTGATACCAATTAGTGTAACGCCCTCCCTTGTATGCATCCAAGAGAGTCGTTTGCTAAGCGGAATTAGAGTCGTTAACGTCACATGAGCTAACAAAGCGGTATACAAATCCGTATGAAATTTTCAGCACTTAAATTCTTTTCACAAAGGTTTTCCAAAATAGTCATTGTTCATAAAAGTTCAAGCTAACATAATTATGATAAAGACTACAGTCATCCAAAAGTTCCAAAACATTAATCATTACAGTTATCCATCTAAACAAACAGCAACACTGATAATCCACGCATCAGCAATCAACAGGAAAATACTACTCCTTCAAATGCTCTTGCGTCCTCCTGCCATTTTGGAAAAATAGCAGCCCCGAAGGGGTGAGAATAATCCCAGTAGTGTGGCAATAAAACCAATAATATAACAATATTAACTAGGCACAAAATCATAAACAGTCACTTCAACATATCCTTGTTCCTTTTCCTTTTTATCATATTCATATATTGCGTATATAACGCCTTTCCTTTGCGCTTTTAGCACCGTCGTGCGCGCACTTCACAGTGGAATCAATTATCCCTTGGCACCTGAGCTCCATGTGGATTCCATCTGTGGGCCTATGCGGACTGATGCCAAGTGTCCCATACCCCGGTACCTTGGGGATGCCTATATGATGCTTGCTCAAACACATGATCCTGTACATAACTATTCTAAAACAAGGCCTATATGATTTTGATACATGCATGACATGCTATGCTTTCACACACACAAAGCGTAAAAATGCGGTATGATGTAAGGTGCATGCATATATACCTTTCATATGCGTTATGCTGCCACATAACGTCTTTACCTCATAATCATATGGCCCTCAGGCACATTTTAGGCAGTTTCCTTTCATCATAATGGAACATAATATTTTTACGGCATATGGAGCATCATGTCATAGTTCTATACCAGTAGTCAATAGTCACATTAGGCATCATCGCCAGACACTTACCTTAGCTTTCCTTAAATATTACCAACGGCAGCGAAATATTCTCACTTCTTAAGCGCACCTAAATCAATTAAACTAATCATTTACAGTGGCTATTTACAGCAGAACAGAGAGCATACAGCAGTGGCTTACAGCAGCAAAACAGTGAGCATACAACAGTGTTTACAGCAGCAAAACAGTGAACATTTACAGCAGCAAAACAGTGAGCATACAGCAGCAAAACAGTGAGCATACAGCAGCAAAACAGTGAGCATACAGCAGTGTTTACAGCAGCAAAACAGTGAACATACAGCAGCGTTTGCAGCAGCAAAACAGTGCAGCAGCAAAACAGTGAGCATACAGCAGCAAAACAGTGAGCATACAGCAGCAAAACAGTGGGCATACGGCAGTGTTTACAGCAGCAAAACAGTGACGTTTTAAAACAGAACAGTGGCGTTTTTAAAACAGAAACAGTGGCACTTGAACTTCCAAAACAGTGGCTTAAATCTTGGTTTTTGGACATTGAAACAGTGGCCTATCATGGATTAAAACAGTGACATTTTATGCATACAAACAGTGGCATAGAAGGGCTAAAACAGTGGCATTTTTATGCATAAAAACAGTGGCATATGATGACTAAAACAGTGGCATTTGATGCATAAAAACAGTGGCATTTATGCATATAAACAGTGGCATATGATGACTTAAAACAGTGGCATATTATGCATAAAAACAGTGGCATATGATGACTAAAACAGTGGCACATTATGCATAAAACAGTGGCATATGATGACTTAAAACAGTGGCCTTTTATGCATAAAAACAGTGGCATGTTAAGCATGGAAACAGTGACATTTTATGACTAAAACAGTGGCATTTTAAGCATGGAAACAGTGGCATTACATGGCTAAAACATTGGCTTAAGTAGAACTAAAACAGTGACATTTTAAGTGCAGAAACAGTGGCATATAATGTTCAGAAACAGTGGCATGTAATGTGCAGAAACAGTGGCTTTTAAGTGCAGAAACAGTGGCTTTTAGGTGCAGAAACAGTGGCATATAATGGTGATTTTGAGGGACCGAAACAGTGGCATTTCATCTACCAAAACAGTGGCACATACATAAGGAAACAGTGGCACATTTCTCTTTAAAACAGTGGCCTAATCATACAAACAGTGGCATATAATCTTAAGCATTTTTATGCATACAATTCTCCATGCAATAGCTCCACCATTCTAATTTTTACCATTCTCATACTTGAATCCCAAAACCACACATACTCAAGGAGACATTTAATCACACATACATGGTTACATAAAGAAAATGTCCTAAGCTCAAGGCCTACCTCTTGTAGCACACCCTTCTAAGTCAAGAGTCACACCACCTTCTAGCTTCACAACACACAAGTCCTTACTTCCTATGGTGATCTATGCGCAACAAGGATGAGGAACAAGGCTTGCACTAGCTTGGTGTATGGTTGAGGTGAGGGAAGGAAGGAGTTGTCTTAAGCAAAGTCTTCTAGCTCCAAGGAGGCTTGTAGGTTCGGTTATGGGAGTGAGGGAGTGAGGAGGAGAATTTGCTGCACAAGTGAATGGGGCAGCCCCCTCTTGTGCGGATATTTATAGGGAAAGAGAGGAGAAGTTGCTATGATTATCCATCATGAAAAATTCTGATTGCTTGAGGGGATGGGGCTGCATACAAGGCTGAATCAAGCAAAGGGTTTGCTTCTAGCTTACTCTATTTACATGCAAGGATGGAGGAGTGATATGTTCAGATTTGGTGCTATCCTTAAGTCAGAAAATTTTCTGCATCATTGACCAAGTTGTGCGCAAAATGGAGTGGAGGAGGTGCCTCATGAGTACATGTAAGAGCTTTGCTAAGTCAACAAGGAAACAACCATGTGGCAGCCCAAAAATCTGCACTTAGGCAGCCTTGGTGCGCAATGATGAGAGGAAAGAGATGCATCATGAGTGTAGATTCGTGACAGCCCAAATTCAGATTTTGGAGCTGCTCAAAATGATGAAAATGCAGCCAAAAATCCTCTATATGATGCATGTGAAACAAGGCAGGTTTTGACCCATGATGGGCTGCAAAAGCTTGTCAAAAAAAACTGCACAAAACAGTGTCATGATGGAAGTGCAAGAGGGTTCTCCAAGTCAACAAGTTAGGCAGTTTGTGTCATAAAAAAAATCTGCATCAAGACCCCTCCCATGTGCGCCAAAATGGGGAATTATGCAGCCTAAAATCATGCTAAAATGCACATGTGTCTTCCATGCAATGAGGTTTAAATCAAGTTATGCTTAAGCAAGGTGAGGTGGCGGTTTTAACAAGGAAAAATGGCAGATTTCAAGGTCCTAAATCACCCTTACTTGTGCGCAAAATTGAGTGGTAGAAGGGTTGCCATGTGAAGGTTTCTTGGTACACAAGACACCTTAGTTGGACAAGGCTTAGGGAGGATAAGAGTGGACACACAACCTTGGGCTGAATTAGCTTGATCCAAGAGCCATCCTTGGGCCATTGGCCACACACACAAAGGATCCAAACACACAAGTCCATACACACACTAGCCCACTACCAAAGTCCACTAAGCACTAAGGTCTTCTAACACACACTCACATTACTCATAGGATTAAACTCCACATGTCTACATATTTATCC
>JAVKPL010013954.1:0-11825 GCA_032173675.1 Gastrolobium villosum
TTATGTCCCAGGACCATGTGTTTGAGCAAGCATCATATAGGCATCCCCAAGGTCCCGGGGTATGGGACACTTGGCATCAGTCCGCATAGGCCCACAGTTGGAATCCACATGGAGCTCAGGTGCCAAGGGTATATTTGATTCCACTGGGAAGTGTGCGCACGACGGTGCTAAAAGCGCAAAGGAAAGGCGTTATATACGCAATATATGAATATGATAAAAGGAAAAGGAACAAGGATATGTTGAAGTGACTGTTTATGATTTTGTGCCTAGTTAATACTGTCATATTACTGGTTTTATTGCCACACTACTGGGATTATTCTCACCCCTTCGGGGCTGCTATTTTCCTAAATGGCAGGAGGACATAAAAGCACTTGAAGACATGATGTTTGCTGTTGATTGCTGATGCATGGATTATCATTGTTGCTGTTGTTTAAACTGGATAACTGTAATGATTAATATTTTGATACTTTTGGATGGCTGTAGTCCTTATCATCTTTATGTTAGTTGGAACTTTTGTGAACAATGACTATTTTGGGAAACCTTTATGAAAGGAATTTAAGTGTTGAAAAAATTTATACGGATTTGGACACTGCTTTATTAGCTCATGTGACGTTAACGACTCTAATTCCGCTTAGCAAACGACTCTTTGGATGCATACAAGGGAGGGCGTTAAAGATACGGTCCAATAAACCGTGGACTCAGCTTCCTCACACCCAGCGCACGGCCAACACCTGTGACCGGCGACAAACGTACGAAAACATGGTCACCTTCCTCAAATTCCAGCGGTCTATGCTTATTGTCATAGTAACTTTTCTGCCGATTTTGTGCCTGTTTCAATTTTTCTCTGATCATTTCAATTTGCACTGTTGTTTCCTGCACAAAATCCGGACCAAATCTTTCCTTATCGCCTACCTCAGTCCAACAAGTGGGCGTACGACACCTCCTGCCATACAAAACCTCATATGGTGCCATACCCAGACTGGAATGAAAACTGTTATTATAAGAAAACTCCACCAGTGGTAAGTACTTATCCCAAGCATTACCTTGTTCCAGTGTGCAAGCTCTCAGCATATCCTCAAGTGTCTGTATGGTCCTCTCAGTCTGACCATCGGTCTGCGGGTGATAAGCAGTGCTCAGTCGAAGCTGAGTGCCAAAAGCCTGCTGCAAGGCTCCCCAAAATCGTGAAGTAAACTTCGGGTACCGATCACTCACAATGCTAATCGGTATCCCATGGAGTCTAACAATCTCCTTTACATACAGTGTAGCCAACTTCTCTGTGGTGTAGTCTACTCGTACTGGTAGAAAATGTGCAGACTTCGTGAGTCGGTCCACAATAATCCAAATTGAATCATAACCAGCTTGAGTTCGCGGCAATCCCACAACAAAATCCATTGAAATACTCTCCCATTTCCATTCAGGTATATCCAGCGGCTGAAGTAATCCAGCAGGTTTCTGATGCTCTATTTTCACTTTCTGACACACCAAGCACTTAGACACGTACTCGGCAACATCCCTTTTCATCCCAGGCCACCAGAACTTAACTTTCAAATCTTGGTACATCTTTGTGGCACCTGGGTGGATAGCATATTGACCCTTATGGGCCTCAGTCATAACTTCCTCTGCGAGTTCCTTGGGCACAACAATCCTGCCCTGATATAATAACAATCCCTGTTCATTAACAGATATGCCACTCTGGCCTTTCAAATATTTTATACTTTCATTTCTAATCTGAGTCTCTTTAATCTTCTCGTGCAGCTCGTTCTCAATCTGAGTCAACTCCATATCACACATTCTTCCTGCAAAGAAATCCGTTATTTTCATATCACGGAATTGCTCAATCACTTCATTGTCCCACATCATCATATGAGATAAGTTAACAGACTTCCTACTCAATGCATCAGCCACAACATTAGCTTTTCCCGGGTGGTATTTCAGCTCAAAGTCATAATCCTTCAAGAATTCAACCCATCCACGCTGCCTCATATTCAGCTCCTTTTGATCAAACAAATATTTCAAGCTTTTATGGTCGCTGAACACAGCAAATTTCATCCCATACAGAAAGTGCCTCCAAATTTTCAAGGCAAACACAATAGCAGCTAGTTCTAAGTCGTGCGTCGGATAATTTTCTTCATGTGGCCTTAACTGCCTAGACGCATATGCAATCACTTTTCCTTCCTGCATCAGCACGCTCCCTAAACCTTTCTTAGAAGCATCACAATATAGCACAAACTCACCCTCCGGGTCAGGTAAGGTCAACACCGGAGCAGTGGTCAATTTCTCTTTTAGTAGCAGAAAACAGTCCTCACATTCCTGGGTCCACACAAAAGGAGTATCCTTTCGTGTCAATCGGGTCAACGGTAGAACCATTGCAGAAAATCCCTGTATAAATCGGCGATAATAGCCAGCAAGCCCCAGAAAACTTCTAATTTCAGTCACAGTCTTAGGCCTTTCCCAGTCACTCACCGCTTCAATCTTGCTTGGATCCACTGCAACACCGCTTGCAGAAATAACATGACCCAAAAATTGCACCTCAGACAACCAGAATTCACACTTAGACGGTTTAGCATATAACTTCTTATCTTTCAACACCTGCAACACAGTCCTCAAATGGTCGATGTGCTCCTCCTTACTCTTGGAGTAGATCAAAATGTCATCAATAAAAACAATTACAAACTGGTCCAAAAACGGTTTGAAAATGCGGTTCATATAGTCCATGAACACCGCAGCGGCATTAGTAAGCCCAAAAGGAATCACTTGATATTCAAAATGTCCATATCTGGATCGGAAAGCTGTTTTAGGTACATCCTCCGGTTTGATCCGAATCTGGTGATATCCGGACCGGAGATCAATCTTCGAGAATACACAGGCACCCCTCAACTGATCTAATAAATCATCAATACGCGGTAATGGGTACCGGTTCTTAATAGTCACTTTATTTAACTATCGGTAGTCAGTGCACAATCTCATGCTACCATCCTTCTTCTTTACAAATATAACCGGTGCTCCCCACGGAGACACACTCGGCCTAATAAAATTCTTCGCAGATAGTTCTTCAATGTGTTTCTTCAACTCAGCCAACTCAAGTGGCGACATCCGGTATGGAGCCAAGGAGATCGGCCCCACACCAGGCAATAGATCAATCGAGAATTCAATCTCTCTCTCAGGTGGGAATTCCGGTATCTCGTCCGGAAATACATCCTCAAACTCATTAACAACTGGTATAGCAGAAATCTCCTCCTTTTCGTCACCTACCAATCCGCCCAACAAGACATAACCCAAATCTCCAGCCTTCAAGGCTTTCACAGTTTGACTTACAGACAAATACAGAGACGGACAAACAGACGGCCTCTCGTGAGATAGCAACAACCTCTTCCCGCAGCAATCAATCATTGCGCAGTTCCGAGACAACCAATCCATCCCCAAAATCAAATTGACAGAGGCCAGGGGTAAGATAATTAAATCAATGGTGTAACCCCTGCCTAAATAAGTGAACTTCACATCTTCATAGATCCAAGACGATTCACTAACCTCTCCTGTAGCGGTAGTAATACGCATCGGAGGAACCATTCGTGTTACCTTTAAGTCCAGCGCCTTAGCCACATAGTCCGCCACAAATGAATGTGTTGCTCCCGAATCAAACAATACAGATAAATCAACATTAGATAGAAAAATTATACCTTTAACCAAATTCGGAGCCTTTTCAGTACGTTGCGCATTTGTGGCATAAACTCGTCCCACAGTAGGAACAACAGCAATAGGAGCAGCAGTAGTAGTAGTAGCTGGCGGCAAGGCCTGCAGATTCGCAGCCTGCCCCGAAGAAGATGGACAATTTCTAGCAAAGTGGCCACTCTGACCACATCTAAAACAGTTCGACGTACCAGCACCACATACACCTCTGTGGTATTTCCCACACTTCCCACATTGTGGGGTAAAATATCTGTTCGAAGCACCACCACCACCAGTATTTCCACCCCTCTTGAACTGACCAGGAGGCTGCCTCACATGCAACCCCCTACCTCTATTATTATTATTGAAACCTCCTCTGTTTGTATTACCAGAAGGACCAGGTGTCCTCTTAACATCTTGCTCTTTTGTCGAATCAGATTTCGGATATCTTCCATAAACAGTCTCGACCCTCTTGCACTGGGTCACCAAGTCAGCAAAGTTTCTCACCGCTGTATTTGACATCCTCTTAGCAATCTTCTCACTCAGCCCTCTTTGGAATTTAGCTGACAAAAACTCAGGAGTAGGTAGAGTACCTCCATAATTAGCAAACTTGACAAGTTCATTAAATTTCGCCACATAGGCATCCACAGTCATAACTCCTTGTACCAGATTATCGAATTCACCTTGCTTTGCCTCCCGAACATCGCGGGGAAAATATTCTTCATGAAATAATCCTTCAAACATAGTCCAAGTAAGAACCTCACCCTGAATAACAAATGGGCGAGACACATTGTCCCACCACTCTTGGGCATCACCCTCCAGCATATAAACAGAATACAATAACTTCTGCGGATCTTGGCATCTCATAACTTGAAAAATCTTATCCATACCCCTCAACCAAGCAGTAACCTCCTTTGGGTCCCTTGACCCCAGAAATGCGGGTGGCTTATGTTTTCTAAAAGATATGAGCCTACGCTCATCATCAGCATTATCAAGCACCTGCCCAGCAGCCCCAGTAGATTGGGCAACAGATGACGGATCAGGAACATAGCTAGGGTCAGTAGTAGTATGATGACTAGCCTCACCAGTGTGGTGACTAGCCCCACTCTCCCCCTGTTGAGGAGTAACAGATGGCGTCGGTGTAGGAGTCACCGTAGCCGTGTGTGGAGGTGTATTCTCCCTCCTAGGACGACCTCTATCCGCCCTCATCTCAGCCATAAAGGCCTGCATCATATCCTGATTAGCTTTCATCAGGTTCTCTGTCATATTTCTATTTGCAGCCGTTTCCGCCTGCAGAGCATTCAGTACTGCAGTGACCGGATCCGGTGGCAAAGGACCTGCACCACGTGCCCCACGGCGACCTCGTGCCCTACTCATGATATCTGTACATGTAACACAAAGGAATGAGTTGATCAGACCCACACTGAGGAATCACATATACATTAATCATAAATAGTTCACAGATAGCTATGACACACAAGATACAACATACACCAACAATCAGAGTTCCCTAAACAAAACTGCTCTGATACCATAAAATGTAACAGCCCGTTGTACACCGGTATTGTTAACATCGATTATGATATTAAGCGCAGTTACAATCACAGTGATTAGATTAATTAAATTACGGGCAAATTTTTCTTTTAACGTATTCCTTTTCTTACATCAATACATTTTCCGTAATCAATTAAAACCACACTATAATTGTAAAAGCAATTTGCGGAATCATACACTTCTAACATCATGAATCTTTGTTTTTATTCACTTCGTTTAAACTCACCATCTTACTCTCTCATTTTACCAAGTTATAGTCCTTTACGTTGTCTACGTGTGGTTTCAAACCACGTATCATTTGGAGTTCTACCCATCAAGTTAAGCCCATTTCTTTTAGTCTAGAAAAACCTGAATTTTCGAAAATTACACTGTGGTAATCGATTACCAGTGGGTGGTAATCGATTACCACCTGTCAAAAATGAGGCAGTAGCCAAAATTCTTCATCCTCTGTTCTGGTAATCGATTACCATCTTTGGGTAATCGATTACCTCACATGGTAATCGATTACCAAAGGCCAGTAATCGATTACCAGTGCAGACAGTAGCTAATTTTTCGTCCCCTGTTGCATGGTAATCGATTACCATGCCTTGGGTAATCGATTACTATGCAGCAAAATGACAGATTACAGCATTTTAAACCCCAAAAAGGGTGTGTAATCCATCCCTAACCCCTTGGTACTCCACATAACACATAATCATGTCCTAATGTTGGCTCTAGGCCCTTCCATCATGCATTTTCCTTAAGTTTAACATCATTTACAAGGTTCTCAAAATAATGGCCATTTACATGCAACATGGACCATTTTTACAACATAACTCATCAAGACTTCAAGGCTATGAATGTGGCAATGGACAAGTCCCATGCTCACTCAAAATATACAGTTATCCAAGCCATGAATAATAAAACATAACAAGACTTAGCATATGACCATGAACACTAACAAAAACATGGAAATGACATCATGCAATATGTTCATGACCTAAGTCTCAAAATACTAATGGTATGCTATGTGCACTCCATACACTCCTCCAAAAAGCCATGCAATCCAATGCACCGCATGCCAAACCAACGTCCACTATACGGGCTTCTTGCCCGAAGCTCCTCCCGGCTCATAGTGACCTGAAATGTGGTCCCCCAAACACGGGGTGAGATATACGGATATATCTCAGTAAACCAATGGAGCTAGAGGCTCTCTCCACTCCATGGCTCACTAAAATGTATCAAAATGACATAATATGACATGCAAGTAAAACAATATCACCATCCACCTGGAGACACCCAAGAACATCCACTCATGGATTCGTGTTCAAGGACTCCATCATATAACTCCCGAGACCGTCCTGGCGCCTCTCCCATGGTTGAGAAGACTCCATGGCAATACCCAACCGGAACTCCTCATGAGCCCTATCCGGCGGACGTCCCACGTTTGGATCATCCTGGCGCCGCTCCCAGAGTCGACTCCACGGCAATACCCGACTGGCATTCTCACAAGGATGAATCCAGCGGATGTCCAAACTCCACTTGTCAACTGGCCAGTGACCACATAATTTTCACACAATACAAGCAATATGCATACAAGCACTCAATCACATCATGTCATAACCACATAATCCAACCACAACCTTCCTCTAGGTGTGGTGGAGCTCACTAGGGATTAAACCCAAGTTCCAAGAGTTTACCTTAATGCTTAGCAATCCGTTCCAAACGTATGCTCCAATTTAACTTTTCACAATTCCAACCGTGTGAGGCACCCTACAACAATCATCAAATCCAAATTATACCAAAACTCATTTTTCATGAAAATTCCTCAAATTCCTCTAAGTTAAAAACCTATATTTTTCACCAAAATTTAACATAGCATTTCTAGCTTACAAACATGATTCTAAGACCTTTTCATCTAATAGCATTTTTCCATTTGGGCTCTCTATCATCACACATATAAAATCAAAGGTTTGAACACAAATTCATAGATCTAAGAAATCAACCATCAAAAGACCACAAATATACTTACAATGTGTAGTATGATCACCACCAAGGCTTCACTAAACCATTTGAAGCTCAAAACTCCAAGAAAACTCCAAAAATCAAAGTGGGTCGAATCTGAGTTGCTCAAAAACGCGGCCAAAGAGATGGATTCAAGGCTTCTAAGTGCTACCAATGGCTTTGGAAGGTTGTTTACGATAGATTTCAACACCAAAATCAAGCGATTCGGTGGAGAAACGAAGAAATGGGAAGAAATGGTGAGAAATGGTGTTTCTTGGTCTTTTGCCCTGTGTGTGCGCGAGGAAGAGAGGAAAAAGAGAGGAAAGAAGGAAAGAAAAGGAGGTGGGGCCAAGTGACTTCGGTCACACGGGTCCCACACGCGATCTAACTTTAACTCCGATAAAATTTCCGATCACAAATCCTTAATCTAAATATTTTTCCAGTCCATGACATATTTTTCTTTCTCCAAAATAATGATAAAAATTTCACACCTATTGGTACACTCACACCTCAGTATTTTAACACTTAAAAATCACTATTCATCAATTTTTCCCAAATTTGCCTATTCACTCAATTTTCCGCCCTGATTCCATTTTCAGCATTATTTTTGTCATTTGAAATCTCTAACTCAGTATTTAAGCCTCATAACACACGGTTGGCAAATTACCATTTTGCCCATTTTGCCCTTTTTGGCCATAATCCTTGGATTTTCACTAATCCATCAACTTTCATTTCACAATATAACATTAAAATAAACATTTAAATATTTGAGGTGTTATATGCCGCAGTTGTGTCATCGGCAATGGGGTCAATGCCACAAGGAAGAAAATGTGTTACTTGCATTGGATACAGAATTGATGAGAACAAGCGGTCAAAGCTTGGGAAATCTTCTCGGATGCTTAAGAAGGTGCTGTTTGAGTTCTCGGTGGCTCAAATCATGCAAAATGAGAGGTCTTGTGAAGCAAATCAAATACCACCAGAGCTTGTTCATGTGAACTTAGAACCTCTTAATAGGAAACAGCACAAGCAAACATTTTTCCCATTATTTTGTTGGAAAGTTTAAATATCATTATTACCAAATAATATTATTATTAATGTTATTATCATAACTTAACAATTGATTTTCATCAATTAACGGTTATTATTTATTGTGATTTAATAATTAATTAATGAATTTGATTTGTGGAAATTATAATCATTGATATGCGAAAATTAACGGTTAAGATATGATAATAATATTGATAGTAACATTATTTGGTAATAATAATATCTAATCCCTTAATTCTAATACGTTGCGTCTATGTAGCACCGAATGACACGGGACACGTGACACGATACGACACGACACTCCGACACGTTAATTCTGAAAAATGTTAGATTTCGACAAGTTAGGACACGTTTTGATATTAAATAATATTTTTAATTTATGTGGTGATATTGTATTTAATATTCAATAATTTAATAAACAATGAATCTAAACTTATAATATTCATGAATTTTGCAAAAAAAATAAGATACCTCAAATATTTATATTAAACTTAATAAAATAGTAATCGTAATCCAACGAATTTAATAGTTAGAACTAAAAACTCAACGCAATGTAACCTTTAAACCTTTTTTTGAATTTCTATAATGTGTGTTGGAGTGTCGGGGAGTGTCGGAGTGTCCGAGAGTGTCGGGAAGTGTCGGACACGACACGTCAGGGTTTTTGAAGTGTCGGTGCTTCATAGCGTTGCGTTCTCTGAATTAGTTCTAAAGTCAGATTAAAGAGTCAAAACTTGTGTGAAAATACCGAGAAAACCAATTTGCCATAATTAGAGCTCACGCTAACTTCAAAAAATAAAAAAACTATTCAGCTCCTTGTGAAAATACGCGAGTAAATCATTGTGTTTTTAAAATTTTAATTTATTTTAGAGTTATAGTAGTCTTTATATTTATAATTTTTTAAGATTTCAATACCAAAATGACGTCATTTTGCTAATATATGCAAATAACTTATCTGCAATAACTGTAGAAACATTTTTCCCATTATTTTTTTGGAAGGGTTTAAATATCATTATTACCAAATAATATTATTGTTAATGTTATTATCATATCTTAACAGTTGATTTTCATCAATTAACGGTTATTATTTATTGTGAATTAATAATTAATTAATGAATTTGATTTGTGTAAATAATAAACATTGAGATGCGAAATTTAACGGTTAAGATATGCTAATAATATTAATAGTAATATTATTTGGTAATAATAATAATATCTTATCCCTTATTTCTAATACGCCTTGTACTCTGAATTAGTTCTATATTCTGATTAAATAGTCAAAACTTGTGTGAAAATATCCGAGAAAACCAATTTGCCATAATTAGAGCTCACGCTAACTTAAAAAAAAACTATTCAACTGCTTGTGAAAATATCCGAGAAAATCATGAAGTTTTTATAATTTTGATTTATTTCAGAGTTATAGTAGTATTTATATTTTAAAATTATAAAGATTTCAATACCAAAACGACGTCATTTTTTCGAATAAATGCAAATAACTTATCTACAATAACTGCAGAAACATTTTTTCCAATATTTTTTTGGAAGGGTTTAAATATCATTATTACCAAATAATAATATTATTAATGTTATTATCATATCTTAACAGTTGATTTTCATCAATTTACGGTTATTATTTATTGTGAATTAATAATTAATTAATGAATTTGATTTCTGGAAATAATAATCTTTGATATACGAAAATTAACGGTTAAGATATGATAATAATATTGATAGTAACATTATTTGGTAATAATAATATCTAAACCCATATTTCTAATATGCTGCGTTCTCTGAATTAGTTCTAAAGTCAAATTAAAGAGTCAAAACATGTGTGAAAATACCGAGAAAACCAATTTGCCATAATTAGAGCTCACACTAACTTAAAAAAAAACTCTTCAGCTCCTTGTGAAAATACACGCGAAAATCATGGTGTTTTTAAAATTTTAATTTATTTCAGAGTTATAGTAGTCTTTATATTTATAATTTTTTAAGATTTCAATACCAGAACGACGTCATTTTGCGAATAAATGCAAATAACTTATCTGCAATAACTGCAGAAACAATTTTCCCAATATTTTTTGGAAGGGTTTAAATATCATTATTACCAAATAATATTATTATTAATGTTATTATCATAACTTAACAGTTGATTTTCATCAATTAACGGTTATTATTTATTGTGAATTAATAATTAATTAATGAATTTGATTTATGAAAATAATAATCTTTGATATGCGAAAATTAACGGTTAAGATATGATAATAATATTGATAGTAACATTCTTTGGTAATAATAATATCTTATCTCTTATTTCTAATATGCCCCGTACTCCGAGTTAGTTCTATAGTCAGATTAAAGAGTCAAAACTTGTGTGAAAGTACCCGGGAAAACCAATTTTTCATAATTAGAGCTCACGCTAACTTAAAAAAAAACCTATTCAGCTCCTTGTGAAAATACCCGAGAAAATCATTGTGTTTTTGTAATTTTAATTTATTTTAGAGTTATAATAATCTTTATATTTATAATTTTTCAATATTTCAATGACAAAATATATTTATATTTCTATTACTCAACCTCATAGAATTGTAATAAAAATTCTCAATTTATCAAGGAATACGTACTTGTTTATTTATTTTCACATAACTCTATCAAATTAAGTTTGAGCTACGAAAAAAAGAAAAAAAAACTCTATTGTAATGAGGGAACTAGTAACGGAATTAGTAACCTCCAAAGCACGGACACGCAGGTTTTTATAAAATTTGCATGTTTATATTATATATATTAAAAATTGTATTTAATATCAAAACGTGTCCAACGTGTTAAAATATGACATTTTTTAGAATTAACGCGTCCGGCGTGTCGTGTCGTGTCGTGTCCCTGTCCCGTGTCCGTGTCCGTGCATCATAGGTGACCATCCTCTCCAGGACTGCATGCCTTTAGTTATGAATGATTTTTAAGGGTTTGTTCCCCCCTATGACACGTAGCTAGGTTTTTCTTTGTTGTTAAGTTCCCTCATTGTATATATATATATAGCTTTAACGTTTCTACAGTGAATGTTGATAAGTTATTTACATTAGTTCCCAAAATGACATCGTTTTGGGTTAAAAAATTATAATGAAAAAAGACTATTATAAAATACAAAAAAGAAAAAGACTATTATAATCCTTAAATTAATTTTAATTACTAAAATATCTTGACTTCCTCCTAAAACGACGTGGTTTTGGGCTCAATGTAGATAAATTATCTACATTGGCTATAGAAAAAGCGAACCCTTATATATATATGTATTGGTTTTCCATTTGTTACGTTGCATGACAAAAGTTAAGTTTCCTACTCTTTAAATAAGAAGGGAAAAATGTTTATCCTTTTAAATGATATAATTTTGCGTCATCTTAGATCATAACCATTGATTTACGTCAATCAACGGTTATAATTTATAAGTTCAAACTTAATTAATTATTAATTCGAAATAAATTATAATCGTTACTTGATGGTAATCAACAGTTAGAATTTAAAATGACACAAAATTATATTCTTTAACAGAATAAATGTTTTCCCCATATAAGAATTATCATGTA
>JAVKPL010013955.1:0-12231 GCA_032173675.1 Gastrolobium villosum
GAATTGTTAAGGAGCAACCCTGGCTCTAGTTGCAAATTGCAAGTCACCCCTCAACTCATTCCACAAGCATTGCCAATATTTGACAGAATGTACATCTGCCTTGATGCTTGTAAGAAGGGCTTCAAAGCTGGATGCAGGCCCTTAATTGGGTTGGATGGATGCTTTTTGAAGGGCTATTATGGAGGTCAGTTATTGAGTGCTGTTGGTGAAGATGCAAACAAGCAATTCTATGTCATTGCATATGCTGTGGTTGATAGTGAGACCAAGGATAATTGGAAGTGGTTTCTGACATTATTACAGGAAGATTTAGGGGATCATGCAGTATTTGGTTGGAACTTCATTTCTGATCAACAAAAGGTAATGTGTCATCTATTTTCTTTCATCATGCAGTACTGTGTGTTATGTGTTGCTGTCAATGTTATACAGCTTCTGGATTATGAAATGGTATGGTATGTGTGTTATGTTTGCCTTGTGTAATGCTGTTTGATAACCTTGACAGGTCTCCCACAAATGTTATCGAGGACCATTTCAGTCCTTAATTTTTTAAGAAAAGACCCATTTCAGTCCTTGACAATTTTATCGGGGGTCATATTGGTCCCTGCTCCAATTTTTTGACATAGCCACTTATTAAAATCAGCACTGTCATTTCCCATTATAAATGCACATGTTAGTCATGCTGATTAGAGATTATATTTTAATGATTTATTTGTCTTTCACATACAGGGACTTGTCCCAGCCTTAAAGGAAATTATGCCAGGTTCACACCACAGATTTTGTGTACAACATGTTTGGAAGAACTTCATAAAGCAGTGGAAGGATAAAGAGACAAGACAAATTGTATGGGAATGTGCTAGGTGCACCACTGTTCCCCAATTTGAGAAGGTCATGCAAAGGTTGAAGTCTCTAAACGAACCAGCTTGGAAGTATCTTGATAATATACACCCTTCAGCATGGGTTAAAGCCTATTACAGTCACTGGCCTAAATGTGACAACATCACAAATAATATGGCTGAGGTGTGGAATGCAAAGATTGTCAATTATAGGGACAAACCTATAATGACATTGTGTGAGGAATTAAGGTGCTACATAATGCGAAGGATGGCAGCACACAAGAGGATTCTACAAACCTTTAGGGGTAAGATAGCACCTGCACAGCAGAAGAGGCTGGACCATTTGAAGGTTGCAAGCAATTCTTGGACACCAACATGGACTGGAAACTTGGTCCAAGATCTGTATGAAGTTTCTGGAAAGGGTCAACGTGTTGGGGTGAATTTAACTCAACAAACTTGCAGTTGTAATGTGTGGCAGCTGACTGGATTGCCTTGTGAACATGCCATTGCTGCCATTGCACACAAGAATGAACCTGTGGAAAATCATGTTCACCAATGGCTGACAGTGGATGCTTTGCATGCCACTTATGAACACACTCTCAACCCAGTCAATTCCCAACAATATTGGCCAACTTGTGATGACCCAAAACCACTTCCTCCACGCTTGAAAAGACCTATTGGACGTCCAAAAAAGCATCGCAAGAAGGATCCAACTGAAGAGCTTATGAAGACCAACAAGAAGCTTAAGAAGACTTACACAGCTCAATGCTCCAAGTGTGGTCAGACTGGTCATTACGCCAAGACATGTAAGGGACCTGCAGGTGGATCAAAGAAAAAAACTAAACCGGTTAATGTTGAAGTTGTCCAGTCAAGGCCAGTTGAAGAGATCCTCATTAGCATGAGTCAGGGCCCTCCACTAGAGACAAGCAGCCAACATGCACCAAATGCAGCTGAACCAAGAGGCAGCAGCCCACCACCATGCAATCCTGCTCAGGCAGTGACCAGTGAGACAGCAGCTGCAGCTAGCAGTGGCACCAGAGCCAGATTCATGAGCTTCATGACTACACCAGGATTCAGGCCACCTAGGCCAGCCCCACATCACTGAACATGAATTGTAATCACTGACATTAGGCCAGTTCAAATGTATAGTAGGCGTTTTTTTGTTATTAGGCCATTAGCTTGGAATTGTAATTGGTCTTGTTTAAATTATTCAACAATGGCTTTTTTTTGTATGCCTCTGGTTATGGCCATATTAAGTATGGTTTATACTTAATGGTTTATTATGTCAGTGCCAATTGTAAGTACACAGTCATGATATCAATGGAATATGCTTTATGGATTACTAAATCTCTTATGTCATAACTAGTTTGTTTCATTGCTTGTCTTGTTACAATATTTGTATACTGTGTCATTTTGGGGTCATGTGTAAACATATCTGAATTCTGGGTTCCCTTTTATGCCTTATAAGTCACCCACAATTTGGGTCGAGGACCATTTTAGTCCCTGTAGTTTTTAACAGTTGGTCAATTAGGTCCCTAACAAATTCATCGAGGCCCAAATTAGTCCCTCCCACACAAGACAGTAGGACACATGACAGTAAGACCAAAGGGGCACCAAAAGCTGTTACCACAGAAGCTCATTACCCCCTTCTTTTTAATTCCCTCAATCCTTGTTGTTACTGGCATTCCCTCAATCTACAGAAGCTCATACAGTCTTTTGACATTTTAATTGGCATTTCAAGATAACTTAATACTTAGCAAATTGTGCTTTATGAACAATCAAGTTAAAGGACATTAACCATTTTAAGAACAAAAGGCATCTCATTACATCCCAACAATGGTCTTTCCATTACAGAGAAGCATACATATTACAGATTAAAAATTAGCATTTCACCCCACCCTACTACAAAGATATAAACATATTACAAAGACATAATGGACCAGCTAAGCCCACATTTACACAATGGAGCAGCTCTCCTTCTTCGACTATTGGACCCAAACGAACTACCTAACCTCCTCTTCCATACGACATAATCATGGCATGAACACAAAGTTCAACCCTAAATCGAACAGTATACACCCACCTTCCCTAAACCGTCAATCATTTTACCTAAATCGTCAATCAATTTTCCTTAAATTCATGCGTTCAACCTTCGATTCGATGTTTTCTGGTTTTAGTTGAACCCTAAACCCTAAACGACGACGTTTCTTGGATGAAAGAGAAATTTGTGTCCAACGTGGCTGAGCTTGTGCCAAACGACGTCGTCCAAGCAGTCCACGTGGGCAACCGCATGTCACTTAACGTGACACATCAGCACCGTCACTCACTCCGTCAATTTTCATTTGACAGAAGGACTAACGTGGGACCTGTTTGACATTGTTGGGGACTTTTTTTTGAGTTTATTTTTCTCAGGGACTAATTTGGGCACCGCTATTATTGTCAGGGACCAATTTGGGTCTTTACTCTTATTTCTTTTATAAATAAGTAAGTACATAGTAGCAAAAGATAGCATGCTGTAAGCCTGTAAGTAAAAGGGACCACAAGAATCCAAAAGTAGCGTATGTAACGAAAATCTAATTGCTTGCGAAACATCAGATAAGATCCCGTTCATTCATTGAGTAGGACAGACACCACACTACCCACGCTAGTCACCTCCTCCAACACAACCAAACCAAACCATGAAATGAAAGCACCACACACAAACAAAACCAACACACTATAAAAACCCCAAACCTGCAAGAAAGTGAAACTAATCAACGCATTCGAGAACCCACTCTCTCTCACCCCCACTCTCTCTCTCTTTCTGTGTCTTTGGCGGCTCCCTATTCTTACAGATCCAAACCCTAGTTTTTTTTTTTTTCTTTTTCATTTTCTCCGTAATTCTTATTTACACAGCAGACACATCATAGTTTCATTTCATAAATATAGAAACACGCCTTTTATTTTATTTTATTTAATAAATTTTTAAAAAAAAAGAAAGAGAAGAAAATAGAGTGAGTAAAACGTTGTTGAGGGTTAAGCTTGGAGGAAGGAACGGCAATGGAGGATTTTGGGGAGCAAAAGCGGAAGCAGCGAGAGTTTGCTTTGGCATCGGTGAGCGACTTGTCTTCGTTTTCTTCCTCTGCTTCGCCTGGGCTTGCTCGCTTCACCGGCAACGGTCTTCAAATTCAGCATGAATCTCATCAGATTGCTCTCAATGTTGATCTTCCAGCTATTCAGGTCTTTTTGTTATTTTTCTTTGAATCTCGTTATTTTAATTCGTTTAATGATGAAGTATGCATTAAATGTTTTATTCATATGTCTATCTCGATTAGGATATTTTTAAAAAAATTTGTGCATTTATGGTTTGCAGCTATTCAGGTTAGGTCCTGTTCAATCGGTTTGCACGGTGGAAGGGTCTGATGCTGGCAAACAGGTACAAATCCATCAATATATATATATATATATATATATATATATATATATATATATATATTTGGAGTGTTATGAGAAATAATTGATATTATGATACTGCTGCATTCTATGTTGTTTTGTGTCTTTTGTTTGGGAGCCCTGTACTGTATACTGATCTTTATGCTGTATTGCTCTTGTGAGGTGTGAGTGGTACATTGTTTACTTGTTTAATTCATTGATGTACTGCCAAATAGTTATGCCTCTTAACTGTGCTATTTTTGAACCAGACATCGTATTCCAGGGGAGTCGCTATACAGTTTAGAAATGAGGAAGAGAGTGAGGCCTTCCATTGTGTATTCCAACAATGGAAGAAGGAATTCAATGTTCAAGGTGCTTCTTTGGAAATTTGTGTAAACCTTGTTGTATAATGCCCTTTGGCAAACCGTGTTGATTTTGGTTACTTTAGGTCATCTTTGGTTTGCAGAATGAAAAAACAACTGAATATTCTCTTTTTTTTTTGGCTGTGACAACTGAATATTATCAGTTATTAAATACATGAAACATAAGATTTATGACTGCAGCAACTGTTCTTTGATAAATTATTATTAGTTAATTTTTTTTATCATTCAACATATTTTTAGATTATCTGGATGGTTAAATGGATATTTAAAAAATCTGTAATTCTAGTTGATACTGGTGAAACGTTGCTCGACAGGTATCAATGGGTAATAGAGGAGGAACTTGGGATATTTTATAACTATTCAAAAAATTAATTTCTTATCATAGTACTTTTGATGTGCATTGGATCTTATTGCGAATATTATTCTCTAGGTAGAATTGGTTTTGTCATATTAGCTGTTTATATGTTTTTCTTTATGCAGCTAGCATCTAAATTGGTCTTTGGAGACAGACTTTCCCATTAAATAATTTCTTTTGCTTAAAAGTTTTTCATTTTGGACATGGTTCATGATCATATCAAAACTTATGTGATAATTATACTTTTCAGTATTTATTTTGCTTGCTCCCCCAAGTTTTTTTTTTTTTTTTCACTGCATTCATGATTACATTTTATTATTTATTGGTAAGATAGGGTATTTGTTTACTTATGTATTTAATTGTTTTTGATCCAGGAGGAAACTTACCAAATGGTACTAATGCAATAACTTCTAAAAGCAAATTTGATGAAAAGATAGAATCATCTTCGGCAAAAATGTACTTTCATTATTATGGACAACTTCTGCATCAGCAAAATATGTTGCAGGACTATGTGAGGACAGGTTATACCTAATTGTGTTCTATTGTTTTTATATTTTTTTTTTTTTTTTTAATTTTACCTATATATTTGCTTGACAAAATTCTTTGTGATCTTGTTTTAGGAACCTACTATGCTGCTGTTATTGAGAATCGTGCTGATTTCACAGGTCGTGTAGTAGTTGATGTTGGTGCTGGTAGTGGTATTTTGTCATTATTTGCTGCTCAGGTAGCTCAACATCTTAATTGGCTAAGTCTATTTTAACATATGCTAAGCATGATTGCTTCTAATTATATGGGCCTTTTGACCCATTTAATGTGAGAAGAGAAATATTTTCCCGCATTGATTCAAAATCCAAACATTGATTCAAAATAATGTAGTGACATGCGCATGGGGTGTCCGAATTCAAATTGTGCATGGGGGGTGTGCAACTTGTGCAAAAGCAAGTGTATGCCTGCCATGTGATGTGCAGTGCGAGTCGTAGATCACCCCATTAGTGACTTGCCGTACGTGCCATGTGGCAGGTGTGCATTCGCTTTTGCACAAGTCGTGCATCTCCCCCGTGCGCTTCTCACCGCATTATTTTGGCAAGATATTTGGTTTTTGAATCAATGGGGAAAAATATATCCGTTTTCACATCATTATGGTCAAAAGGCCAATTAAATGAAAACCCAGGGGTGTCTCCCCTCCCCCCTCCTTCGAAAACTTTGTACCAAGTCTTTGTCATTCTCTCATTCTTTTGCAGGCTGGTGCTAAACATGTTTATGCTGTGGAAGCATCTGAAATGGCAGAATATGCACGGAAACTTATAGCTGGGAACCCAATACTGGGTCAGCGAATTACAGTGAGATGGTTTTCTTTGTTTCCTGCTATGGTCATTGTTCATTAATTATATGGTCAGAGAGCCACTGTATCATGTAATATTTATATATACATAGGTGATTAAAGGCAAAGTTGAGGATGTTGAATTGCCAGAGAAAGCAGATATTCTGATCTCTGAGCCCATGGGTAAGCTCATATTTTACTTGCTGTCAGTCAATCTGGAGAAGTATGCTGATATTTCATGCATAACTTATGCCGATTTTTCTGTTGCTGCATTGTAGTTTTGAGATAAGTTGTGTCATAAAAGTTTGAAAATGAAAAGTGTTTTATGGGAATTAGAATAAGTCTTTTTTAATCATTTTGTTGGTTATTTCTAAATCAGCGAAATTTTTCTGTTGTTGTGCAGGCACCTTGTTAGTTAATGAAAGAATGCTAGAGTCTTATGTCATTGCCAGAGATAGGTTTCTCACCCCTAAAGGGAAAATGTTTCCTACAGTGGGAAGGTATATTTGAACTTTGATCGAGACCTCTTAGTCATAGAGACTCTGATATCATGTCATGAACTAACTATTCCAAAAGTTTAAGTGAAGGCCCAGGAATGGTTCTTATATTTATATTTCTAATGGTAGCAATTGTTGCAATTTCAGTGTCAGTTCAGAATAATATGCAAGCAAATTATGTTTAAAAATGAGTCATTTATGTGTACACAAATTTTATTTCTAATTTCTTAGCTCAATATAATTTTTCAATATTCAGAGTGCTACATTTTGTTTGTGTTTTTTTGTGTGTTAAGAATGCTACATTATTTAGGTCCCAAATGGTTAGGATTTTAAAATTTGCATTTTCCCAACTGCTTATAATATCCAAGAATTATTTGTCTTCTCCTGATCTTGAGTTTATTACTGCTGCAGGATTCACATGGCTCCTTTCAGTGATGAATATTTGTTTGTTGAAATTGCTAATAAGGTGCGCAAATATTTGTGGTTATACACTCACACGCCCATACATCTTGTACTTTGATATATTTCAATACACACTACACACATAAAGCAATGTGTCGGGGGAGGTATCTGTGTCTGCGCGTGTATACACACACACATTTCGTTCAGTATTTCACTCTTCTTAGATATCCTTAAAGAATTGTTTTGATACCCAGAGTTGGCATCAAGATAACATGAAAGAGGCTTAACTTTGTAAAAAGCTTCTTCAGGATTATAAACATGCCTCCATTGAACAGCACATCAAGTCAGAAGTATCTCTTAATGAGCTTTGCTTCAGCTGTGCAGTTAACTGGATTACAATACTAAAAAAGAAACCCCCACCCCCCTTCCGCAAAACAAAAAAAAGTATGCTTTATAGAATCCAGGGTGTTAGCTGTTGGTTTCAGAGTTTTATGTTTTAGAATTGTATCATGATCTACCATTCTTTTAGTGATAGTTGATAAGAGAACTTATCCTTTGTTTTCTATTGTTCTTTAGTCTCCATCTTTCTCTAGATATACTTTTTTTCCCCTTTCTTTATTTCGTTGATCAATATTGTTTTATCTGTTCAGGCCCTGTTTTGGCAGCAACCAAACTATTTTGGTGTTGATTTGACGCCCTTACACGGGACTGCTTTCCAAGGATACTTTTCTCAGGTATCTTGCTAGCTTGTTTCAAAAAGTTAACTGAAGTAGGTATTTGGAACTTGCTGTATAAAATGTTTGTTTGGGGATATCCCCTTATGCAGGGAAAACTTGGCACTATTGTGGTATCTCTTTTTGGCACTATTGTGAGTATATCAAATTAAAACTTGGCTTCTGTTTTTACTTTCTTCTTAATGCTTATATGCTATCAGAGATTACAAGATTATTTTTTAAGAAAAAAATGATTCTTTAATGAAAAAATATTTAACGATGATTATTAAGTTTTCTTTAGAAGGAAAAAACCCCCAAAAAGTCTTGGTGCTTTTCTCAAGCTAAAAAGAGTAGCTTCTGAAAAAAAGCTCTTAAAAAAAAGTTAAATGTAGAAGTGTTTTTGGTTAAAGTTTTACCTAGCACACCCTAATAATTTTTTTTTTTTGGGTATTCCACCCTAATAATTTTTTAGAGATGACATTTGTGTAGATATAGAAATGCATTGTTCAGGTTGAAATTGGCAACTTCACCTGTTTTTCTTACCATTATTGGTCTTTGTCAAATTAAAGATTGTAACATAGGAATTGACATTTACAGTGCAAACTGAAGAGGATTATATTCGTTATTCAATTGGTCTATTCCCAGCTTTATATTTGGTGCTAGGCTTATTAGAGTCCTTGTCACCTTTTTTTTTTGTGATACGTGAATCGAAAGAAAGAAAAATAGAAGAAAAAGCACAAAGTAAAAAAGGATAAAAACTAGCCCATTCCCCGCCTAGGATGACAACCGCCAGCTGTGTTCGCTTGGAGAAGAAACTTTAAAGGACGAGGAGGATCTGCAAAAATAGATTCATCTGGCATTGAAGCATCATTAAGGGGAAGATTAGCAAGAAAATCAGCACAAAAGTTGGTCTCGCGGTAGGCATGAACAACCAAAATCTGCCAATCCTACTCTAAAAGTGCTTGTATCCGAGTCAGTTAATAGACTCAGGAGCTCTTGCACCCCGTCTGTTGAGCAAGGCGACCATCAAAGTGGAGTCGCTTTCAAGAATCAATCGACGCCAACCTCTCTTCCAAGCAATAGTGAGACCATGCCAAACTCCCCAAAGCTCTGCTGAAAAAAGCATTACAGATGCCAATACGGAAAGAAAAACCACCAAGCCAAGCACACTGAAAATTCCGAAATAAACCACCACATGCTGCAGCCCCATCCATGTTTAATTTGATCAAACCAAAGGAAGGAAACTCCCAACGAATAAGCACATCCATAGACAAAGTACTTTAGAGTCAAAATTGCTCAAAATAACCGCACACTGACTAGTAATGCTAGTTGAGGAATGTCGTAAAGAAGGTGCAAACACCTGAGAATGAGCAATGACATTTCTCCAAAGCCAAACCTGATAGATAACAACAACGAATAATGTATTCCAATTTTGAACCTGCAACTTTTCCAAAAACCAGAAGTCACGCAACCAAGGAAACAAATCTCCCGAAAAAAAATCATCCAGTTTGTGCAATGAACATATTCGCACCAAATCTCACGAATCTCACGAATCACTGCACAGTCCTGTAAAACATGTAGAATCGATTCATCCTCATGATTACAGACATGACATAGGCTATTACTATGGGACCAGGAAGCTATCCAATTATTAACCAGGATTTTACCATGGACTAACTTCCACAACAGGAGTTTCATACGGTGAGGGCCACACCATTTCCAAATCTTAGACCAAAACCAATCATCCCAACCAGGGTAATCTTAGTCATGAGCCCCACTTAGCAACAAATACAAAGCTTTAACATATATCAACTCCCCTGTAGGTAAGGACCAATGTTTTTGATTAGGAGAGTTCAGTGCAGTGGGAGGAAGAACACTCTGAAGGTGAGGAATCACATTCTGGGGTAACCAATTTTTCAGAATATCAATTTGCCAATCCCTAGACTCAGAAACATAATCAATAACCAACTTGGACAATTTACTTACAGGAACAGACGAGGCGAGATCAACAAGAGAAACATCCTTGAACAGCCAATGATCAGTCCAAAAATGAATAGTTCTCCCATCTCCAATTTTCCATGTCATATTGAAATTAAGTTGATCCCAAAGACGACAAAGATTACTTCGAAGGCGCGAGCACCCGGAAATAGGAGTGAAGGAAATAGCATTAGTATTACAATGTAGTGCACGGAGTACCCAAACCCAAAGTGATTGTTCCTCAAAGCAGAGACGCCAAACCAACTTCTCTAGAAATGTATCATTCATCAAGCTCAATTTCTTTAATCCCAGATCACCTTTTTCTTTTAGACGACGAAGAATATCCCAACCAATGGTATGTGTTTTGCGATGCAAAGGAGAGTCATCCCATATGAAGGATCTAGATAATTTTTCAATCTCCTTGCAAATACCAATCGGTAGCTTCCCATATTGCATATGAAAATAAGGAATGGACGCCGAAGTTATGATATACTCCTTTCTCATTTTCTTCCCTTTCTGTTTTTGGTGGTCCCGCTGCAAGCATTCAATGTGTTTGTGTACTCAATGGTTCGTAATAGATTTGGCACCTATCACTAATTTTTTATTACTCACATACTTCTGGAGGTTAGTGTTAAGTGACAATGGTTTAGATGAATTGGCATCTTCACCAGTTATAACATGATTGGAGTTTGTGTGTCAAAAGGTTGGAAACAGTGGATTTATAGTTCACATAGCAAGCTATTGTATTATACATTATACACTTTTCAAAGGAAGATAAATAAAAATAGGAGGTGCTCAATTTTTTTCATTGCCACTTTTCTCTTGTATCCTTTGACATTTGTTTTAAAAAAAGGCCTGGACTGATATATTTGCCTATTTAATCCTAGGCCTTTTAGGCCTATCAATAATTAGAAAAAATAAATGAGAAAATATTATTTTATTATTCAAAATAAAATAGCTTGATACAAGCCGGCTTATAGGCTGAGCCTTTTAAAGACAAACTTGTGGCCTGTTTTTTAAATAGGCTATTTTTAGGCCTAATTCAACACTATTTTGTCAACTATGCTAGGCTAAATCTGACCCGATGTAGGCCAAATTAAATCTGGCTCTAATAGGCCATCTAGCTATTTACACCCCTAATAGGGTGATAGCAAAATTGGCTATGAAAGAAACTTAGAATTATCATAATTGCCTTATCACTGACATGACATCTTTTTTCCTGAGTTTAGTGTTAGAATTCTTTTAATTTGATCTATTTGGTTTTTTAAACTCTTTCAAATAATCCCATGGACAAAACGGAAATTGGGAGAGATATGAAAATGTTTGTTAACCATTATTAATTGCTTTCTGCCTCTAGGGATTTCTTGAGTGTGTGAACTTGATATAGTTTTTTGTTGCTGGAGTAAAATTGGACAGTTGCGGTTACTAAAATTGATGATGTGGTTAATAAAATTTATATATTCTTTCCACTTTACTTTTTCTCTTCTCCATGCAGCCTGTGGTGGATGCTTTTGACCCAAGGTTGTTAATAGCTCCTCCTATGTTCCACGTGATTGACTTCACCAAAATAAAAGTAAGCATTAACTATTTCTTGCAAATGCCTATTTTATTTGCTGAGGTTGTTTTATTTTCTTGAGGTCCTATTGGTGCTGACAAATACCACTAGTTCGTGAAAACAAGATAATGTATCTTGATATCATTTTCATCCTAGTATTCCACCTAATACATTTAATAGAAGTCTGTCATCTGGTAGTTTGCATTCTTCAAATGTCCTCTGGAATAAGAATCCTATTAGACTTTTATTTGCAAATCCGTGTATTTTTGGGGATATGTAATTATGTATCATTGTGTTTTGCTGGTTATGAATTTGAAATAAAATTCATTTTGGGGGTCATATTCTTACAATGCTTGAAATAAAATTGCCTAGGAATGTGTAATCAAATCCATTTTTATTCTGTAGGAAGAAGAGCTGTATGAAATTGATGTTCCTCTCAGATTCACAGCCACTGTGGGTGCCAGAGTACATGGGTTGGCATGTTGGTTTGATGTACTGTTCAATGGAAGGTAACCGTTCCTCTTCTATTAGTACGGTGTGTCTGCTTTCACATTCATCAAGGTTTTGTGATTGTCCCTATTGGTTAATTTGTTACACAATTATCTCAAATCCACAGTACTGTGCAAAGGTGGCTTACCACTGCCCCAGGTTCACCCACAACTCATTGGTATCAATTACGCTGTGTTCTCTCCCAGCCAATTTATGTCATGGCAGGACAAGAAATTACTGGCAGGCTGCACTTGATTGCCCACAATGCACAGAGTTATACAATCTATTTAACATTGTC
>JAVKPL010013956.1:0-12132 GCA_032173675.1 Gastrolobium villosum
TTACCAAAGCCAGATGCATGGGGTAATAAAACAATAACATGAACCAAACACCCACTTATTTTTTTTACATTTTCCCAACAATCCAAGAATATCACCTTCTTGATGGAATTTTCATTCACAATTTACACACAAAACGGGTTCTCAAGTAAATTACTTTTTTGAATAAATTTTTTAAAATTAAATACCAAACATTGTCTTCTTGAAAATCCGTCGTCATTTTTCTAGGTATGTAAAAAAAATTCTCCTGCCTAATTTCAATATACCTAAAATAATCCTCTCAAGATGATACATAAAATTAGGTAAAAAAATATATGAAAAAAGAGGTTTTTAATTCTCACCCTAATACTTTAAATCAAATGAACGTACGAATAATTATTGTAAGCGGTCGTAGTATCCTTCATCGTGAAGGAAGCAAAAATTATGCCCTTCCTAAATTATGTGGTATTTAAGTGGTAATTTGGTTGCCAACTTGCTGCAAAAGTTGCAGCCAACATGCAATTTATTTTGCTGCCACAATAATTCTCTCCCTCTAACAGATATTGGAATAAAGCAACAAACTCAATTCCACCTATTTGATTCAATCTTTTCCAAGAAATTATGATAAAAAAATTATGTCTTGCAGACACCAACTAAATTTGAGCAATGTTGAAACTTGATTATCCTGATAGGTTTTGTCATATTGTCCGTTCATGATACATTTTTTTAGTCAAATGTATAGCACCCTGGCTATCTCAATAAACAACAGATGGATTTTGTTTCAAGCTTAAATTTGTGACCAAAACCTCTATGTCAAGTGACTTCTTCCATTGCCTCCGTCCTTTACATATATTTTGCCTTAATAGTTAAAAGGAAAATTGTTGGTCATAAATGTGCTTTCCACTAACGACACATTATGAGAGAGTGAAAATATAACCTGACAACGATCTCCTCTTATCCAAATTTCCTGCCTAATCGGACTCCATAAAACCAATATCAGTTTCAAAAGTGTTAAATGTTGTTATGTTCAAAAACCAGACCAAAATTTAAAGTACCCCACAAATATCGTAGAATACAATTTACTGCCAATCAGTGTTCTTTTCCCAGATTAACTGTATATTTGTTGACAACACTAACATGTGAAATTTTGGGGCGAGTACATATCATGACATACATAAGACTGCCAACAACACTAGCATAAAGAATATGAGACATGTGTTCCTTTCCTCATTCAATCTGTGGTGACAACTTTATTTATAAGTGAAAATGCATAGCATGTGGCATACAAATTGGCTTGGAATTTTCTATCCTAAATTGCTCAAGCATTTTCTCAATATAATTATTTTAAGATAAACAAAGTTTGCCTGCTTAATAGTCTCTGAATTTTCGTGCCCAAATTTTTTCAAGCTGCACTGAAATCTCTCATTTTAAACTTTGAGTTGAGTTGATATTTCAACTTACAAATCTCTTGACATTATCAACGTATTACGTATAATAATTGATACAAAAATAAACCACTAGAGAGGTTGTAAAAATACACAAAATTGTCATAATTACTTCTAGAAAAATCATGATAAAAAATAAAGGAGTCAAACTGATATGAAGGAGGAGGAGGGAGCTCACAAGCGTGGAACCAGATTGAGAGGGTGTCCTACTTGGCAATGGCGGATCCAGAAAAATAATGAAGGGTGGGCACTCAATAAGGTCGGGTCTTGAACGTGATTTACGAGCAGCTGCCGGCTGGCTCGATCTGGTTTAGATCTAGATCTAGATTAGGTTTGGATAATGAAGGTGGAGGAGAAAAAAAAACTCACATGAAAATAAATTAGAAGGAGGAAAATTAAAGGTGTAGGATATTGTAACAACCAACTAGGATTACTACCAATAAATTTCACCGTTAAATCGATTAGTTGATCCAACGGTTATATTTATTTTCATCTTTATAGGGTTATGATTACCATATTTAATGTAAAAGTATTAAATATAGGAAATCAAAACCATACAAAGGCGAAAATAAATACAAAGTATTAAATATGAGAATCATAACCATACAAAGATGAAAATAAATATAACCATTGGATCAACATAATCGTTCTAACGGTGATTAAAAATTAATTGGTAGTAACATTTGTAGTAACCTAATTGATTATTATAATATCCTACCCAAAAATTAAATTAGAAAAACTTGAATTAAAAAAAAAATTATTTGTACATCATATTTAAGGGTAGGCACTTACCCCTTCTCTTTTTACTGGATCCGCCTTTGCTACTTGGGTTAAGGATTACATTTAGGGGGCGTTTGGTACGCCTATTTTATTTGGGTGCCAGGGAAAACAACATTGGGAATGGGAAAAAGCCATGTTTGGCACCGAAAAAGTGTCAAGTTTCCTGGGTAAAATATTATCTGATTTTTTGTTTTTATGTGGCAAATCCTGTACGATCAGCAACCCTGGTTGTCCATCGATAGTGTGGAATTGGTTGTTGCCTGGGGAAGTAAAAAATTAAGCGCAGAAAAATGGACCAAAATATCCTTCTTGATTGTAGGATCTATGAACAAATGGTTAAGAGCCTCATTGACCTCATAGCTGGTGGAGTGTACCATGTATGAACAAATGGAGTTTGTGAGTTGTGGTTCTGCGATTGCTCCCTCCGTTCTCTGTGCTCGTAACTGACAACGAAGGAAGGTTGTAGCTTGCATGTAACCTTCGATTAGAACAGTACAGAAATAAAGGGAGAGGTTGGGAGAGGTTGCTATTAAAGAAGGTTATCTTTTATTTATTCTCTTTCTGATGAATCTTCTGTTTTACTTCAGTTACATATTTTTAGTTCACTTCCTCTCCAAAATTGTTGTTGTGCGTGCAGGAAGGGTACACAGACAGGAACCACACTCTCCCACACCACCGATGATAATCATTCATGGAGGAAGTACGGACAAAGGGTAAAGGTAGGGGGTTATTTTGGTAAAATAACTTCACATTCCCACTAATATTTCATAACCAACCAAACACAAACTCAGTAAAATTAACTTAATTTTTCTGGGAAAATATGGGTCTACCAAACAGTTTTTTATTAACATTCCAGTAAAATATATTTCTCACCACATTCCAGTAATAATTATTTCCGGGATAAAATTTTATCTCTCTCGTACCAAACGCCCCCTTAGTAGAAGGAGATTACTAATGTAGTTGAATTGTATAGGTGACACGTATATGTAATTGAATTGTATAGGTGACACATATATGTAATAGTGCTGTAATAAAGGATATGTGGCAAGCATATGTGAAAGTATAAATAGATACAAATGTGTAATTGAAAGGTTGTTGAATTGAATAAATAGTTAGTTACATGTTATTACTCAGATACACTACGTGTGCTGTATCACAAACTATGAGATTGCTTCAATCCATATAGAGATTTATTCAATAAGTAAACATGATCTTCTTTTCTCTATTCAACAAGACCTTTAGGTTTATGCAAGTAAATATGTTATTCAAGCTCACCATAAAGAAAGATAGTTTCAACATCGAGTTGTCCAAGCTTCAAGAAATACAAGGCAACTAAAGCAAGTAAAACATGAATTAAAGTATATTGTACCATCGATGAGAATATTTCATTAAAATCAGCGACGAAGCCAGGATTATTAATTGGGGAGCCGGGGGCGGAAATAATTATTTTTGTTACCTATTCAACCACACACCCTCTCTCTCCCTCTCTCTCTCTTCTTCTTCTTATTCTGTATTCACTTTTTTCTATGTGTTTGATTTGATTGAGTGACAATGACGGACACCACTGATGATATATATAGCAGAGGAAATCTCCTTCCAAAACTATGATGATGATTGTAGATTACTTGGGAATCTCTTAGGTAGTGTTGGGTTGAAGAGATCTAAGGTGGTGTTTGGTTTATGGATTTTGAAAACTTTCCTATGCAAATGAAGGAAGTATTTCAATTTGCACTTGTTTGGTTCAAGAGATTCACTCAAAATTCCCATCTATTTAATTTGCATTGCTTTTTCAATTTTTTCAATTTGCATAGGAATCGGTACTGTTTAGAAAGACAAAAGGTACGTGGGTTTATTTGGAAAGCAGGCTAAATCACTGTGCATAAAATTTCTCTTTGCCCATTATACCCTTTTGAACCTTTTATTTTTTAACGCGTATCTCTGCATCTCATTCCTCTGAAATAGCTGAGCCATCATCCCCATCATCTTCTCATTGTCCCCCATCATCCTCTCCAACAGCTCAGTATGTTCCTATCACCTTCTTCTCCTCTCCCACCCTTATAATCTTCCTTATCCTCCTCCTCCTCACATCCAACTCCACCCTCCTCTTCTTTCACCAGGGTAGTGAAGGACACTAACGGAGTCCAACTTAAGGAGCAAGTTCATGATGGTCTCGCTCACCCTCAACCTTTCTCTTTGCTCTTTCTTTATTAAGTCAACCGTCTCGGGAACATGAACCTTACTCTCAATTTTCTCCACCTCTAACCTTATGGATGAACGCGGCAACGACGGCGAGTCTTTAAAACAATGGAGTTGATTTAAATGTAAAATAAACATAGATTAAAAAAATAAAAATAAAACGGGGTTATTTTTGTAAAAATAACATTTTTTCCCATCTATATTTTACCTGCACCCAAACATAGACTTTATAAAAGTTACCTAATTTTCCCATCAAAATTTAATCCAACCAAACAACTTTTTTTACATTTTCCTATCAAACTCACATTCCAACCATTTTCCTACTAATTACATTTCCCTATTATTCATAAAATCTTCTCCTCAACCAAACGCCCCCTAAAAACTTCCCTATGAAAATGAACTTAGCAATCCAGAAAGTCATTGTTTGGTAGAGAGATTCATTGAAGTTCCCCAGCTATGCTATTTGCATAGTATTTCCCATTTGGTCATAGAAAGCTAGCCATTGTCACTGTTTAGAATCTGAAGTTGGTGGTGGTTTTCTGTAGATAGCTTGTGGTATCACTATAATGTAGAACTTAAAATAAAAACAACTATTTTCTTGTGGAGAAGACAAAACTTGTATTTCTCTTTTTCTTGTGATATGTTGTTTACAATATGGATTAGTTTATATAGGCATTAGATTGCCTTTTCATGAACCAAGCATTAAATTAGCCATAAACCACAAAACTAAACTTCTAACTCTTGGCCTCTCTAACTCTTGGCCTTTCACTTTCTCACAACTCTTGGCCTTTCACTTTCTCACAACTCTTGGCCTTTCACTTTCTTACAACTCTTGGCCTTTCACTTACCTAAATACATAACTGCTTAATTAAGACTATTAAATATAAAACTAACAAAACATTTAAAGTTTATTCAACAATTCTCCTTCATAAACTTAATGGTTCTGCCATCTTTCATCCCAAGCATCTTCTTGCAATTGTTGAGCAGCAACGTCGGCAGTGGCTTTGTGAAGATGTCCCCGACTTGCTCTTGACTGGTCACGTGTGTTAGCTCCACATTTCCTTCCTTTACTTGATCGCGGATGAAGTGAAATCGGACGTCAATATGCTTGCTTCTTTCATGATTTACCGGGTTCTTGGCTAGCTCTATAGCCGACTTATTGTCAATTCGGATCACAGTTTGACCGACTTGTTTTTCCTCCAACTTGCTTAGCAAATTCCTGAGCCACATTGCATGACAAACACACCAAGATGCAGCTACATATTCAGCTTCACATGTCGACAGTGTCACAATAGGTTGCTTATTCGAAATCCAGGTGAATGCCATGTTGCCCATGAAAAACACATAACCAGCCGTGCTCTTTCGATCATCTACGTCTCCACACCAATCACTGTCAGAATATCCAATCAACTTGTATTTTGCCGAGCTCGAGTAGTGTAACCCGTGTGAAACTGTACCTTGAACATACCTCAGAATTCTCTTTACCGCCTTCCAATGTGTGTATCTCGGCTCCTCCATGAACCGACTTACTATGCCGACACTTAACGAGATATCCGGCCTCGTGCATGTGAGATAACGTAGGCTTCCCACCAAACTTCTGTACTTGCTTGCATCAACACGGTCTCCTCCATCAAACTTAGAGAGTTTTGAACCGGGTTCCATTGGTGTTGAAACTGGGTTACAATCTTCCATCTTGTACTTCTTCAAAATCTTTTTTGCATAAGCCTCCTGTGACACGAAGATTCCCTTCTCATTTTGTTTTACTTCCAAACCAAGAAAGAACTTCATCAAACCGAGATCTGTCATTTCGAACTCTCTTGTCATTGTGCTCTTGAACTCTTGTATCATCTTGGCATTGTTTCCCATAAAAATGAGGTCGTCAACATAAAGAGCCACAATTAACAAGTCTCCTCCATTTTTCTTGACATAAACATGTTCATATGGACATTGTTCAAGTCCATTCTCCTTGAAATATTTGTCAATACGAGCATTCCATGCCCGTGGTGCTTGCTTCAACCCGTAAAGTGCTTTCTTCAATCTCAGCACCTTCTTCTCTTCACCTGCCTTCATGTAGCCCGGCGGTTGTTCCACATAAACTTCTTCTTCAAGAACACCATTCAGAAATGCCGACTTTACATCCATTTGATGCATTGGCCATCTGTATTGAGCAGCCTGTGAGATGAGTAGCCGAATTGTCTCCATCCTTGTAACAGGGGCAAACACCTCGTCATAGTCAATTCCAGCCTTCTGCTTATAACCTTTTGCAACTAGTCGAGCTTTATATCGTTCTATCTCCCCTTGAGCATTCATCTTCTTCTTAAACACCCACTTCACTCCAATGGGCCGACTTCCTTCTGGTAGCTCGGCTAACTCCCATGTGTTATTTCGGTCAATGGCTTCTATCTCCTCATCCATGGCATCTTGCCATTTCTTATCTCGGATGGCTTCTTCAAAACTTATGTTCTCAGAGTCTGCAAGAAGACAAACAAAATGTACCTCACTTGTTGACTCATATATGTCTTGTATGCTTCGCATCCTGGGTTGTCGTACCTCATCTTCATCATCAGAAGCTTCAGGACTTGTCGGGTTGATAATTTGTGTTGAAATTCCGTCTTCAAAGTTTACCTCAGAAGAATTGTTCCAGTCCCACTCATTTGCTTCATTGAGCTTTACATCTCTGCTTACTATGATTTTCTTGTTGACGGGGTCAAACAGCTTATACCCCTTTGTTTTTTCATCATATCCAATAAAAACATATTTCTTGCTTTTATCCTCGAGCTTGGTTCTGAGCTGGTCCGGTATGTGTGCATAGGCTATACTGCCAAAAACTCTGAGATGAGCCACTGAAGGCTTTTGACCGCTCCATGCTTCCTGTGGAGTTTTATCATCCAAGTTTGAATGTGGACATCGGTTCTGCACATACACAGCACACTGCACAGCTTCCGCCCAAAACTCCTTCGGCATCCTTTTGTTCTTCAGCATTGACCGAACCATGTCAAGAATAGTCCGGTTCTTCCTTTCAGCCACGCCATTCTGTTGTGGTGAGTATGGTGCTGTTAGAAACCTCCTTATCCCCTGTTCCTCACAGAAAGACATAAACGCTGTTGAGGTATATTCCCCACCTCTGTCAGACCGCACCGATTTGATATAGCTTCCTGTTGCCTTCTCAATCATCACCTTGAACCTTTTGAACACATCAAACACCTCGGACTTCTCCTTCAGAAAGTAAACCCAAGTTTTCCGTGAGAAATCATCAATAAAGGAAATAAAATACTTCTTACCGCTGAAGGAACCCGGATTGATGGGTCCACACAAGTCGGTATGTATTAGTTCCAGAGGTTGCTTAGCCCGGAATCTTGCCATCTTCTGAAACGTGGTCCTGGCATGCTTGCCAAGTACACAACTCTCACAAAACTTTCCTTCAAAGTTGATGCCAGGTAACCCTTCCACCATCTTCTTCTTTGCCAACTCGGTTAAACCACCATAATGTAGGTGACCAAACCGGAGATGCCAAAGTGACGCCTTATCTTCCACCTCGGCTTGTAAACATTCAACCTGTATACATTTCAGATTTAGTTTATACATATGATTCTTACCCATTTGAACCCGAACTATCAGCCGACCTTGTTCATCTTTCAAATACAATACCCGGTCTTTCATAATAACCGAGTAACCTTTCTCCATCAGTTGACCCATACTTAAAATATTGCTTTTTAGGTCGGGTACATAGTACACATCTCGAATTGAGCCAATTAACCCATCCTTTTGTAGGAAACAGATCGTATCTCGGCCTTTTACCTCAACCTTTGAGGCATCCCCGAACGAAACATGTCCGGTTTCCACCTTTCTCATCTCCTTGAAGAAGTCCTTATGTCCGCACATGTGGTTACTCGCACCCGTGTCAAGATACCACTCCATGTCATCGTCTGGACTTCCTTTACTGTGTGTCATTAACAAGACACCATCCTTCATCTCGCCTTCTGTGGCTAGGTTGGACGTCTCCTCCACCTTTTTCTCCTCTCTGCATTCTCTTGCGAAATGTTCGACTTTGCCACAGTTGTAACACTTGTCCGAGTTACAATCTTTTGCATAGTGACCAAACTTTCCACATTTGTAACACTCGATGTTTGAATAATGTGACCGACCTCCTTGTCGACCTCGTCCTCTCCCTCTCCAGTTTTGTTGATTTGACTGTCCTACCTCATCACTATACACTTCTTGACTTCGGCCTCGACCTCTACCACCACGGCTAGTACCTCGTCCACCGCGGCCACGTCCTCTACCTCGAAAATTTTGAGAATAGAGCATCTTCTCATCTTTAATTGTTGCTTTGGTCTGAAGTGCCTGCTCAAGAGTTTCCTCCTTCTTCTTCTTTCTTTGTTCATGCACTTCAAGGGAACCCGCCAACTCATCAATGGTGAGTGTAGACAGGTCCTTGGACTCCTCTATGGCACAAACCACGTTTTCGAACTGGTCTGTCAAAGATCTCAAGATTTTCTCCACCACTCTGGTGTCAGGTATATCTTCTCCATTCCGTTTTAACTGGTTCACAATTCCTTGAACCCGGGCAACGAACCCGGATACTCCTTCCGTGTCCTTCATCTTCATTCCCTCCAACTCGGCACGAAGGGTTTGAAGCCGGACTTGTTTAACCCGGTTAGCTCCTCTATAGACATTCGCTAAGATGTCCCAGGCTGCCTTTGAGGTCTCACAATTTGCTATCTTCTCGAACCCGGATTCGTCTACAGCTCGGAAGAGCATGAATAACGCCAGCTTGTCTTTTGCACGCGTCTCTTTCAACGCTTTGGTTTGAGCCGCCGAATGGCCTCCAATGTCCTGTGGTTCTACAAAACCTGCTTGAACATTCTCCCAAGCGTCCTGGGATCCGAGAAGAGCCTTCATCTGGATGCTCCAATTCTCGTAGTTCTCCTTCGTCAACTTAGGTAGTGCCATATCACTCCCCCTCTCCATAGCTCTGATACAAATTTGTGGTATCACTATAATGTAGAACTTAAAATAAAAACAACTATTTTCTTGTGGAGAAGACAAAACTTGTATTTCTCTTTTTCTTGTGATATGTTGTTTACAATATGGATTAGTTTATATAGGCACTAGATTGCCTTTTCATGAACCAAGCATTAAATTAACCATAAACCACAAAACTAAACTTCTAACTCTTGGCCTCTCTAACTCTTGGCCTTTCACTTTCTCACAACTCTTGGCCTTTCACTTACCTAAATACATGACTGCTTAATTAAGACTATTAAATATAAAACTAATAAAACATTTAAAGTTTATTCAACATAGCTGAGTAAATTGGAAAATGACAAAACCAAGCAGACCAAAATACCCTCTGATTCTGGAAGACAGATGCATGTAGGGTTTGAAATGTGGAGGGAGAATGGAACCCTCTGAATCGGATTTAGCTATAGTTTCTAATGAAAAGGTCCCAAAATTGGGTTCTGAGTGGGCACCTTCTTCCCCAATTGCCCATCATCCTCAACCGTCAGATCTAAATCACACTTTCATAATTTAAAATTATTTTGAAAATAGGGACATTTTTGTAATTGTCACTTATTTCATCTATATTTTATCTCAAACCAAACATAAACTTTATAAATCTTACCTAATTTATCCAGTTAAATTTTTTTCAACCAAACAACATTTTTTACATTTTCCTACTAAACTCACTTTGCAACCATTTTCCTATCAATTATATTTCTCTAATATTTAAAGTTTTTTTCCTCAACCACCCCTTAATGATGTTTTGCAATAAGAAATTGAGAATGGAGGGGTGCGGCAAGTCCTTGGCTACGCCCTTATTCTCCTTAACTAACCAGCTCGCTTTAAAAGATTAATTTAAAAAAAATTACTTCAAAACTTTTGGGGCACCCACACTAGCCCCTTGGCTCTGCCTCTTGTTGAAATCTACTCATTCGCTTTAATTGTAGCCTTTTGCATAGAATTGGGTACGCAAAAAAACTCTGGGAAAAGATTTTTTTAATTATCATCCTGATATTATAAGTAAAATGAGGCGGTTGGATTTCACAATTTGATTGCAAATTGTGTACTGCATTCCGAACTTGGGAAGAAATAATTATTGTAGGTGATGGTAGTATCCTTCATCGTGGAAATTTTTTTTTTGTGGCCTTACTAAATTAAGTGATATTTACGTTGGATTGCCTCTAATAAATCGAGTTACGTGCATATAAATAGATATTAAACGTGTGAATTACTTTATTTTATTTAAAATAAGGAAAGATTATACTTATTTTTTGTTTACAATTTTTTATAACCTTATCTTATCCATTGATTTCTGTCAATCAACGGTTAAGATTTTTGCAAATTAAATTAATTAATTAATTATTAATTCACAATAAATAACAACCGTTGATTGTCAGAAATCAACGTTTAAGATATGATGGTAAACAAAAATAAGTTGTAAGTATAACCTTCTCCTTTAAAATAACTCATAATTAAAATTTTACTAAACAAGTTTTTTAAATAAAAGTAATTATGCTTTAAAAATTAGAATTAGTGTTTTTGTGTTCTTTTAGAAAAAAACACTTTAATTGAAAAATATGTCATGTTTTAAAATAATTAAATAGTTTATATAAAAGTATAAAAATAATAAATTTAGAATTTTTTGTCAAATAAAAAAATATTTAAAAAAATATGAAAAATATTATAAAATTCTTTAATCAAATGTTATCACAATATGTCAATAAAAAAAATCAACATCTTTAAATTAATGATAATAATTTTATAAGAGGTTATTTTTACCGTAAAAAATTTATTACCTATTTAATTACTATTGAATCAAAAAAAAATGCTGAAAATTTTTAAAGAAAGAAAAATATTAATCTAATAATAATTAAATAAATAATGAGTTATTTGATACTAAGAATATAACTAGACAGCTCTCAACCGTCTGTGATCCGCTTGAGTCTTATTCCTCACTTTCACTTTCTCTATCTTTCTTTTGTATTTTTTTCCAATTATTAGTGTCTTTCTTTCTTTCTCTCGATGTGGTATCCAGAGAAGACCCAATTCATTTTCACGTGTCACAAGTCACAACTCACAAGTCTCAATTCAGGATTTTTTTTAACGTTATCATCATATGGTTCTTCCACTAAAATATTAATATCTGAATTATTATTATTTTTTCTTTCTGTATCCTCTCTCCTGAGCCTTTTTTCCCTTTCTTTTACCACAGTTTCACGGTATGATTTCTGGTGCGGGACCACGGAAACTCTGCTCCTCAATTCACACTTCCCTCTCTCTCTCATTCAACAACTCTTTCTGTGGCTTTGCAGCCTTAACCTTAACCCCTTTGGACCATAACAAACAAAGCAACCTGCAAAACCTTCTGCATCCATTCTCTTCTCACCCTCTTTCCTCTTTTATACCGACATCAACAACAAAGCAAAAAGAAAAGAGCTTCACTCAGAAATGCCCTTCTCTCATCACTCTTTCGTTCACCTCCTTATAGCCATAAACCACTAGCCATGACTATAGCTAGCTACCATATTTGATACCCTTGTTATTTCATACCCTCCTTGCACACGCTTTGCACCTAACTAGAAAAAGAAGAGAGAGAACAACATGTTCTGCCATAACAACAATTTCAGAGAGCAAAATGGAAATAGTAACAGTAACAGTTTTGCTTTGTATTCATCATGGGAGCCCATTACTGCGGCGGAAAGCTCCTCCGCCGCCACCCACCACCATCAGC